>MJUT01005957.1:4388-14997 GCA_002080005.1 Gigantidas platifrons
TAATTGCAGTTACGGTCATCAGCTTTACCCCAGTGACAATGCAATATTACCAGAGAGAGGGACTTTGTGACTTAGTTCAATCATTACTGTTTTATTTTATGAACATACTTATAATAATATGAACCATCAATTTTGTGTTAAATCTGGTTGCTAGTCGGATCAGTATGTTTGCTAGTTGATTTTTTTGCAACTAGCAAAGTTTTGCTTGCAGTGAAAAAAGTTAATTTCTAGCCCTGAACAGATATAGAAGTCAAGTTGATAATAAATTATCATTTGTATGATCTTTAAGGATGGTTTGGTTCATGTTGTTTAATGCCACATTCAACAATATTTAAGGGGGATACCATACACTACAGAGAGATAAATCTTTAAAATCAGTTGAACGTTTTGATCATATGATGTTTGTATGCAGATTTCAAGCATATCGGTGATCAAAACCACGGAGAGAAAAGCTGCTATGTGGTTAGTGAATTTATAGCTCTGAGTCTGTTGGTTGGAATTTGTTAAAATTTTGATATTTATTACAGTGGATATATTCAAACACACTGCCAAAAATATTAGAAAATTAAATGAGCAGATCAAATTTTACCTGAAGTGTATGGTACCACCTTAAGTTATATCATGGTGGTCAGTTTTGTTGGTGGAGGAAACCAGAGTACCTGGGGAAAACCATGACCTAAAAAGTCACTAACAAACTTTATCACATAATGTTGTATCGAATACACCTCAACATGAACGGGGTTCGAACTCACAAGACAACGTTAGTGGTGATGAGCACTGATTGCACAGGTAGTTGTAAATCCATCTACCATACAATCACGCCCACAACGGCCCCCCAAAAAAATAAATAAAAGTAGAATATGTTGATTGTGAACTGTTACTCAAAGGAAAAGCAAAAATAGTGGAACAATTAACAATTATGTTACTACTTCTAATACAGTGGAACCTGTCTAATCTGACACACCAAGGGACCAGGGAAATGTGTCATGTCTAATCTGACACACCAAGGGACCAGGGAAATGTGTTGTTTCTAATCTGACACACCAAGGGACCAGGGAAATGTGTCATGTCTAATCTGACACACCAAGGGACCAGGGAAATGTGTCGTGTCTAATCTGACACACCAAGGGACCAGGGAAATGTGTCGTGTCTAATCTGACACACCAGGGGACCAGGGAAATGTGTCGCATTGTACAGGATATCAGAATACTCAGGGTTTACTTTAGTTAACAGATATACTTTGGGCCCATAAATTTTTGTCGGATGTCACAGGATGTCGGAAAACTCAGGTGTCGGATTGCACAAGTTCCACTGTATATGTACTATTTTTTTTTATTCCAGCTCCTAGTGCACAAACAGAGACAGTTCTTGTTTGTAATGTTTGCCATAAAAATCTCACCAAGACACCAGAAAAAGAAAAGAAAAGTTGATAAAGGTTACCATGGCACTAAAAAATCTTCTATGTAGAAGTAAAACAAGATGGAAGATGGATCTATAGATAGATTAGTAAAACTATAATATGGTTGTAAATGGAAAATTGGAAACAAAGAAGTAAACCACACAATATATAAATATGATTGTACTAAGGTTTACCTATTACCATGGCGATTAATATATATACATTATCAAAGTAAGGCTTGTCAACAATAAAAGTATTAGTTAGAGATCTGAGGCTATAATTTACATGTAGAAAGTATAAAGGTATCTTATAGAAACCTGAAGCTGTCTGATAAAACATTTATTAATACATTTTCAGTGTCAAATTATTTTATCTAGTAGAGAACTGAGGTTTTCTGACAAATCATTTTGTTAATACATTTTCAGTGTCAAGCTATTCATGTAAAATCTCCATTGTATCATTTATTTTGGTTTTACGTTCTGTATTTTTAATTGCATAATACATGTATCTGAATGTACTGTCAAATTTGTTGTTCTTGTAAATAAATTTGTAATAGATATGTTTAGGACACTGTACTTGTGGCTCCTATAAGGGAATATCATACACTCTATTGTTATGTCTGTCAGAACTTGAGGGTACTCTGAAGTATATAGAATTTAGAATGTTTTTATTCAGACCTATTAATCACATCCCACACAAGAAACACTGATGATTTTCAATTAGACCACTTGTAAAAATGATTTAAATAAATCCAAATGAATTTTTGTTGGGGGTAGTTCATAATAGATGAAAGGGCCAAACAATAGAAATTACCTTTCCTTCGATGGAATATATTAAAATTATAATCAATCTAATTAAAGTTAGATCTCCACTCAAAATTACAAATTAAAATTATAAGCAATCTAATTAAAATTAGATCTCCACTCAAAATTACATGATTACAGGATTAAATGGAACAGCCCTGATAAGGTTCTGTTGTACAATGACTATAATTTTATTTACACCGATTTTATGGGGGGGGGGGGGGTTTCAAGAAAATTTGTTTGGATCAAAATATTTAAATTCCTAGTTTAAAATGTCTACTGAAGAGTTAGCTGCCATGAAATAATTTACAATTTTCTATTTTCATTTTCATGTATGTCATTTGTTTGTCATAAAACTACAATTTTTTTTTATCATTAGTGAAAAAAGAAAAGTCGCTATGAAAACAATAATACTCTGAACTCCAAGTAATTAAATTTTGATATAATTTTCCACTGATAAATAAGCATAATATTGAAAGCTATGGAAAGTTGTATTCCCTGAATTCCAAATATATACTGTCCATGATAGATTTAAGAAATAAATCATGGAAGCCAGAATGTATTTTGAGTTTTAACATGGGTTGGCAGATATTAGTAAATTTTATCCCTCGCCAATATCAGCCAAGCCACATTAAAACTCAAAACACATTCTGGCTTCCATGATTCATTTCGATTCAGATATGTCTAAGAGTACAAATACGGTAGTATACTTTGATTGGAAGATGGTTATTTATATTTACGTTTGCGGAATATGTCGCACACAATTTATGCTGCCAAATTCGAGCAGATGATAATTCATCAACAGGTACATTTACGACGGGAAAGTCAGTCACATGAACCGGCACATGTGCTAATGAGATTATACCCAATCGATAAATCGCTCGTTTTTTACAAAGCGAAAGAATGACGTCATGTTAGAATCTGAATATAATCCTATATTTTAACAATAAAACAAACAATGTTTTATAACATGGCTATAATATATACATCTGATATGTTTCTGGATCAAGCATCAATCTGATGGCCATTTCCTAATATGGATTACTATGAAAATCAATAGACCATTTCTTACTTGATTTTAAAATTATGTATTCTGGTCATTTTTCATGCAAGTTCAATGAAAATAACATATTTTTCCCACAATCTCTACACAATTTTAATGTTGTAACAGCTAGTAAATGATCTATTTGTTATACAAATTATCCTTTGACTTTTTACAAAGTTCAAATATCTACAAATTATAAGGAGATCATACTCAAACTATTTGTCCCTTCTGTTTCTTCTGTTAGAACAGGTACCAGTTTACCTGTTATAAGGGAAATAACTCCTGTAAGAATTATATACTGGTTTCATTCTTATCAATATCCTATTTCAAAATGCAGATTTAAGAGTGGATAGATCCCATTTGTCTTCAAATTTTGACAAGTCAAAGAGTATTGTTGTTTTGGGTTTTTTTTTTACAGATCTTATATACAATAACTATAATGTTATTTAATAATACCAGATGTATCTTAAGAATGTTTTGTATGTACTAGTATTTTGATAATCAAAGAGAAGGTAGTAGTCTCCCTTTTATAAGACCAATTTTTCTGCAATAAAAAATAAGTGGCATTTTAAAGTCGTGACCACTGTTGAGGGACAATTGAGTAGAATTTTACTGTCTCGGTGCATCTGTAATATGGTCTCATAAGAGAGGTGGCCCTATAAGAGAGGGACTACTGTACAAAAAATAAAATAAAACCACCGTTTCAAGCTGAAATCAAGATTTAATTGTTAAGTTAGACATTATAAGATAGTTTTGTTGTAATATTTATTGTTAATATTTTATATCTTTTATATTGAGGATCTTAACATACAAAAATACAAATTTTGTATAATTATGTGGCTTATATAAAAATGAAGATATATTTATACTGGTACAATAATGATCTGTGTAATGTGGCATAAAGTTGTCATATACAGGGTATGGTAGATGTCGATGTAGGGAGATTTGTATAAAGTTAACCTTCACAGAGTTTTTATATAAGAGGCATGTTAGACGTAGGGATATTTGTATAGTATTGACCCTCCGAAAGTTTCAAGTGCAATTGTAAAAATACTTAGCTTGCATTTTACATGGCCATTTATAATTTGTTTTCAAAAACAATTTGCAATTTTTTCTCCACAGCATTTTTTACTGTTAAATTTTAATTAATATTGAATTTAAAATGTATGATGTTTTGTTTTTAACAATTTGTGTTCATTTATTTGTTTTAGTATAATTAGTATTTTGTTTTTATTAATGTTTTACCTATATGTACATGTATTAAGTATTTTGTAATTAACAAGACAATTTTATGCCATTGTGATGTGATGTGCAATGTAAATAAATATATATATAACAGACAGTAGTCAAAAGTATTGGAAAACTTCACATTTTTCTTATACAGTGAAACCTGCTTTAGCGACCACCCCTATTTAGCAATAACTTGTATTATGTGACCTGAATTTCGATTTCCCTTCACAGTGCATTTCATATAAATTAAATATGTATTTCACGACCACCTGTCTAATGTGACCCTATTTCAATGTTCTCTTGGAAGGTCACATTAGGCAGGTTTGTCTGTATATTTCATATAAAACTATTGGGTTTTTTTTATTGTCGTTATGTCAATGCATTTTTTTTGTGTGGAAAACTTGAAGTTTCTGAATACTTTTGACCACTATCTGTACATGTATATAGATAATTTTAGTTGAAGGGACAGTGCAGTAGATGTTAATGCTGTGATAAGCTTTTAGAAATAGTATTATCTTGTAGCTATAATAAACAAATTTATACAGTTAAATATTCTGATTAAAATCTTGTATTACTAGTACCTAAAGAATGATTTGGGGCCCCATTAGTACCAAGGGTAATCCATCTGGTTTTCTGTCAATGGTTGCCACTGTGCCTATATGTAACTAACTTACTGTTAAAACTTTCTTTTCATTATCTAATCATGATGTCAAGAGGTCTTGGTGATCTGGTGGATTATATATACAGATTATACATCAATTATTTTGTGAACTGTTTGGTCATTAATATTTTACAGTATTCTTCAATTTTTTACAGAAGATTATGAAAAATTAAGATGAACTGTGAGCTAATGCTCACTTATGATATCATACCCCCGCATATATGTTCAATGTGTATAAAAAACCAACCAAGTCGGCAAACAGTAGTAGGAATGTGACAGGTCCAAAAACGCTTCCCACGATATGGGGTACCTATATGAAGCTTGTGACCAAATATCAAATTTCTGCCATCAATAGGTAAAACAGTATGCCCCCCTCTGGTGGAGCAGGGGTATAAAAACAAATTCATAAATGAAAATTAAGAAATTTGTTTATTGTAGCTACCATGTTGTTGTATCATATATATTTTTTTTATAAAAAGACTTGTTTTTCTTTTTTCTTGAGTGCTTTTAGCAAATAACATTGTGTTGAATTAAACTGGTGTTGGATTTTTACAATTTTCAGTAGATAGTATTTCTTTATTTCCTTGTTTTTAATATATAATGACATACAAATCATTATGTAATTTTTATACAAATTGTTTATTGTAATCTGGTCAAAGGGAAATAACTCATACTGTTTAAATCTACAAATTAATTTTTATTTTTGTGTAGTTTTTTTTTAATAACTTGTTTTTTTATTGTTGATTCTATAAGATGTACAGATGCAAATAAGTTGATACAAAATAATGATAAAACTTACAATTCTATTCTACAAATTTTACATCAAGATACTGCAAGATTTTGGGTAAATTTTATATAAAATAATATTGTACCAGTATATATAATGTTAAACATTAAATCTGAAATCCATCATTTTTATATCATAAAACTACAAATTGTTGGTTTGTTTTTATTAGAGCTTAAATATCATATAACACTACCTGTACATTTTGTTCATTATTTTAGTAGTGTCATACATCAATTAGAATAATACAAAAACATTATTATTAATAATTAAGTATTATTTAGGTAACACATTTATTAAGAACACCATATTTTGAGCTTTTCAAAAGCATCTATATATCTCACCAAATTTGATAAGAAGAATTAAAGAAATATTATGATCCAGACATCTGTTATGTTCATAAACACAGTAAACTAATTATGAATTAATGATGGTGTTATCTCCCTTTATTAACGTAGACATTTAATATTCGACTCCATTTACTTTATGGAGTGAAATAATTATAGATTAATACATGGCCCTTTTCGGATTGCCCTTGTTATCAACATGATACCTTGATATCGGCCCCGAGGGACGATATCAGTTGAAGGCTGATGACAAGGGCAATATGAAAAAGGCCATGTATTAATCTATTTATCACATATTTTGTCAGGGCAGATAACATGTTATTACCCTCGTAAAATGTTATTGCCCCGGAGGGAAATAACATGCTGCAAATTCAGCATTATTTCAGTAAAATATGTGATGATAAGAGATTATTTCATGACATTTTCCATATCGGCCCTGATATCAGCCAGAGACTCTAATATTAAGCCTGACAGCAAAGTTGGAAGGCTAATATGGGTCGAGGGCTGATACCAGAGACGATATGGAAAATTTCATGTCATAATCTATTTATCACATATTTTACATTGACTTTTTTCAAGCATTGACTTTTACATTGCAGAAAAGATCTCTGAACTGACAAATTGAGAAAATAAATCTGTAAGAGAGTTGCCTTTGTTCAACGATCTGTACAATGACGTTAGAAAGTGTTTGTAACATCTACCCAAGAAGTTGACATTTGAATGGAAATTCCTATTCAATACAACGTATACATTTGAGCTAATTATTGCGTTTCAAGTTATTTAAACTTTATTCTAATATTTTGAATGCTAAATTTAATTGAAATACGATTTTATCCATATCTTTACGCACCACCTTTCCTTGTACTTTGACTTATAATCTTTGAGACCACTGCACAAATACCGGAAGTTGAATTCGGGGGCAAATACGAATATTTGAGGGCAAATACGGACATTTGGGGGCAAATACTGATATAAGCATATAACTAACACTGACTTCAAGCTATTATTGGACATGCAAAATCCAAGTTATTGCAACAAAATATGATAAATAACTTTTAAAAGAGGAATAATGAATCAATTCCTCTCACAATCGGCCACATTAAAACAATTATGACAGGTAAATACACCTGTAATTATAGTCATACCTGTAACTATACCTGTGTATTTATAATCTAGTCGTAAACCTAGTCAGTCTGAGTGGTTGACGTTTCATATTATCTAATGTTATTAAGTTATTTAATTTAACACCTTCATTTACAGTTATATTGTTGTTTTCTACAAGGTAGAAGAGAACCATTAACCTGAGGATTCCATCATGTTTAATCTATACTATCTTTGATTTACAGTAGACTAAACCCTGGTTATATATTGATCTGCATGGTTGTATGCTGTATATATGTGATAAATATTCATTACAGAATATGAAAGCAATTACGTTTTATTACACAAAGTACTCTATTTTCTATAATCACTATTTTGGTACATTTGTAGCCTATTGGTGTGTATTTATCGTATTGGCCTGATAGACTGGCTGTCATATGACTTTTTTTTTAATGTGGTTTTATATGAAATATATAGTTAAAAAAAATCTCTTGTATGACTGTTTGATAGCTGACTGTCATGTGATGGATATATTACTGGTTGTCATGTGATAGTTAGATTACTGGCTATCATATGACTGTAAGATTGCTGACTGTCCTGTGACAGTTGAATTATTGACTGTTATGTGACAATTAAATTACTGGCTGTCATGTAATAGTTTGATAACGGGTTGTCATATGATAACTTAATGACTGGCTGTCATATAACTGTTAGATTACTGGCTGTCATCTGATAGTTTGATAATAGGCTGTCATGTGATATTTACTTATGAATGGTATCCTTTCTTTTCCCTTTAATCAAACAAGATATTCACATTCGGACAATAAATCATCAACATTCATGATATTTTGCTCAATTTAATCCCTAGTTGTAGATTACTGCTAAAAAAAATATCCATATATCCTACCTCTGTATATTAATCAGATTGCATTTAATTGTTAAAATATTTCTATAGAATGATGGTATACTTAGCAAAGTTTAGTAACATTTCAAGTGTCAACCTTTCTAAGATTAAAAGTCAGAGGTTTCACACTTTTAAGTAGCAAAGCTTGATAACAATTTATAGTCAATACATACATACAAAACCAGACAACTGTTGTGCCAACTATGTGGCATTATACTGGTTACCTGTCAGAACATTGGATCCAGTTTATAGTGTTCTGATTGGACAGTTTTGGTTTATTCATACTAGAAAGTTTAATTAGGTAGAGACTGGTGTTGATGTTATTAATAATACATACTAGAAAGTTTAATTATGTAGAGACTGGTGTTGACATTATTAATAATACAGACAAAATATGTATGGATTATATATAAGGGAGGTACGCAGCAGAAGAATTGAATTTCAGAATTCTAGAACCAATGAAATCTATGTCTAGAGTACAATACAATTAAATGCCAGAATTCTAGACCCAATAAAGTGTCATTAAGTGTTGTAGTATATTTCTCAAGAAAAGTGTTACCTTGGCCTATGTATATCAATCATTTTAAACTTAGAGTAGTTTTACAGTGTTGTGCTGTTGGTTATAGTTATTTTGTTATATTTATATATACAATGTACCTGTACAATGACCTTGAGTATTGTTCAGTGAAGTGCTTGCAAATTAAATAGTAGTAGATAGTACATGAATTATTTATACATAGTATTTTTTTTTACTGAACCATCTTGACATAAAAACTAGTCCTATGTTTGAGCTTGAATGTTTTGCTGATAGAAGTTGATAATATGAAGTATTTTATATAGTTTTATGTTGATTGATAAGTGATTTAAAGTGGGTTGTGGATTTAAACAGATTTTAAGAATACTTCATTATAAGACATTATATGTTTGATTTTAAAAGATAACAAAAATTAATGTTTTTTTGGTCCTCATATATGCCTATATAAACAGCTGCACCTTAGTCAAGAGTCCTTCAAAAGTCTGTCAATATTGTCTGTTGTTATACATGTATCAATATTATACAATATTATAGTTTACATGAAAGGGCGAAAATTATTATTTAAAGTGAGAGTGAATTTAAAAGAAAAATATCTTAGAATTGTAATACATTTTACTGATTAAATCTAAGACTAGACTTTTATTTTTCGAATTATTGACCCATATGAGCATAACGATCAAACATCTAATAAAGTTAATAATGCAATAATAAATAATATTAAAGAAAATATAAGGCAGTACACTGTATTGAAAATGATTCTAATTCAGTAATACTGTTACTGGATTCGGCCCAAATTCCATCCACTGTACAATGGGAGATAACTCCGATTGTACAGTGTTGGAATTCCTACCGAGCTTTGCAAATAAAAGAAAGAAACATAATGTACATTCTGTACCATTTAGATTTATCAAAGATCCAGACCATTGCCAAGACTTCCTATTTGTATCTACATTTTTTAATTATTTGATTTTCTTTGCTCAAAATAACATTTTGATTGATTACCCTTACTTCTTATATACTGTACTTCAAAAACAATGACATTGATTTTAAAATATTTATGCATGACTAATGAGTTGTAGCTCTTTTATACAGTTCTAAAAATAGAATCTAGGTGTCTTTTGATATTATTGAACAATAGTATATGTACCCATTAAGGATCAGTTTGTTAAAATACTGATTTTCGAGTGATTGGTTTGTAAAGAGAAAATTAATATTATAATGATCAACGAGGATTATCATAAAATGAGGAATTTAAACAAACTTTTCCTGTTTCTAATATATCATGTCCTGTGACAAAAAAATTACCAACTGTACAACCATGCTCATTTTGTGGTACCATATGCAGCAATGCATGTTGTAGTCCAAGTAATATGAGAGGAATGGAAGCAAATTTATGTAGCATAGAAGTCCCTCTCTTATAACACCACTGCTGCTGTAAAGAAAAAGTGTCCTTATAAGACAAGTGACCTCTCATGATGGGAACATATTAATAGTATTTTACTCTTTCAGTGGATCTGAAATCTGG
The DNA here is from genome assembly GCA_002080005.1 of Gigantidas platifrons. Taxonomy (NCBI): domain Eukaryota; kingdom Metazoa; phylum Mollusca; class Bivalvia; order Mytilida; family Modiolidae; genus Gigantidas; species Gigantidas platifrons. The sequence goes on from MJUT01005957.1 coordinate 14,723, forward strand.
CTTGATAAGAGGGGTGGACTTTGGTGGGAGTGGCCTATTAAGAGAGGAACTATATACATGTGTATACATTTTTAGCTCACCTGACCCAAAGGGTCATGTGAGCTTTTGTCATCACTTTGCGTCCGTCGTCGTCCGCATCTGTAAACTTTTCATACTTTCTTCTTCTTCTTTGAAACCACTGAACTGCATTTGGACCAAATTTGGCAGAAATGTTCATTGGGAGGTCCTCTACTAAATTTGTTATTTTGGTGCAGATCGGAAATCCAACATGGCCG
>MJUT01005957.1:35888-48600 GCA_002080005.1 Gigantidas platifrons
AAAGGTTGACGGGACTGTGATTACGACAAACAGAGTATTGGTTATACACAAAGGTTGACGGGACTGTGATTACGACAAATGGAGTATTGGTTATACACAAAGGTTGACGGGACTGTGATTACGACAAATAGAGTATTGGTTATACACAAAGGTTGACGGGACTGTGATTACGACAAATGGAGTATTGGTTATACACAAAGGTTGTGTGTTTTAAAAGGTGAAGTTGTAAACACAAAATATGCTTTATTTCAATGAATCGTGCAATGTACAAAAGTGTGATGTATTTTCGTAAGTATTAAATATACTGTATAATAATATATGCCAAATTATTATTTTACTTAGATTTCTTTAAGTTCCGATCTAAGCTTATCTGTCTTGAAGATTTGCACAACAGATAATTAAAATCATATGGGGTCGGGCTAAAATTAGATAAGAAACAATCCCTAACAGCCTTATCTAATCACTAATATCCGTTTTGAATAAGAAAAGTTTGAAGATGCCAAAGGGGTAATCAAAAGTCGTAATTGAATAAATTTATTTCACAGCATCATACATCTTGCATTCATAGCTCATTAATAAAGTTAAAGTTATATCAACCACGTGGCTTTGTTTATAGAACTCTCACATCAAATATCAGCAAAAATGGACAATGTTTGATAATACTGAATAGCAAGAGCTATATCATCGGTCGGTAACCCACGACTGTTCATGCTCCGATAACTCTTTTCTCATAATGATGATCGTGTTGAGTACAGAGGAGCGTGATCAGTCGCGGGTTACTGACGATGGAGTTGTGACGGAATCAATGGTGAACATCATCTGATTTTATTACCTAGCACGAGGCATAGTACTAACTTATAATATGTTATTTATTACGTAACCAAACAAAAAGTTTAAAGATACCAAAGGGGTCATCAGAAGCCGTAAATCGAAGGACAGACAATGCAATGTGGCCAAAAGGACAACCAATGATCTAGAAAACACTACACGGAAAAGTAAATGTGGAGCAACACGAACCCCACCTAAACCGGGGGCACCTGTCGTGGTACAGGTGATAAGTCACGAATGAGGAAAATTTGGGCGTGCGATATTTCCCGATAGTTGCACTAGTGCAATAACGCTTCACATCACGACGTCATCGACAGGATAAAACAGTGCAAGTTCGTGCAGTGTTATATTCTGCTTTTGACAATATTTATATAATAATGTGGTCTTGTCCAGGTAATATGCCAAAATATTACCCAGGTTTGAGAGACATATTACCCGACAAATATTACCCAGGTCTGAGAGACATATTACCCGACCCGAAGTCGAGGGTACACATGTCTCTCAGACCTGGGTAATATTTTGGCATATTACATGGACAAGACCACATTAATATCATTATTATACTGGGTGTCTAATTGTGGAGGTAATATGCCAAAATATTACCCAGGTAATATGCCAAAATATTACAGACCAAATATCATTACAGAAACTTACACGAAGTATAATAATGCCCACTATTCGTGCAATAGCACTATCTGATATTGTAACTATTTCATATCCCAACAGAGAAATATTCACAGTACATTATTTAAATAAATTGTATTCGAATAAGTGTTATCAATAAGTTTAGGGATGATGTAGAAACGGTTTGGCAGGAAAATATGTAAATTGTCTGTGGTTGATCCAGATTAAAGGATGGATCTTATAGAGCCCCAACACGCGTTGGTATAGAGTATTAACTGACTATACAATGGGAATTCCAATATATTTAATATATTGTATTAGAATAATAACTGAGTTCTAGATAAAGGTTGATAGTCTGATATATACATTTGCACATGCCTTACAGAGAGTCACGACGCCATAACAAATGGAATGGCTTAACATTTATTTTATTAGATATCTAGTTTATCATATTATTTAATGGTGTACAATGTGCTGGGTTATTACTTATCAATAGTTAATACTGAATATTGCGAATCCATGTTACACATTAGTTTTTCGACGGTTCGAGTGTGATGTGGTTCTGGAAATATTATACATATTTAGATTGGTACACTATAATGGAATATCACTGGTCAAAATGAAAGAAAAATATTTTAAAAAGAGTTATTTTATTTTGTTAGATTGAAAACTGGCTGGTTTTTTTAATCTACATTTGGTATCTTGATGGTTTAAGTTATTTGAACGGCGCAGTACTAAACAATATAACTAACAAACCGATAATATTTATATATAGCATGGTCTGGAAACATTGATCCTTATTGTTTAAAACTTATTTTCATATTCATAATCAGATTGATTGATTGATTGATTGATTGATGTTTTACACCAACTTTAGCACTATTTAAGCTGTATCGTAGCGTGAACAAAATTTATAAATTAATTTCACCAACTACATGACCATTAGAAATTAAAGATAATTGTGTAGAAAACAATGGGTATAGGTTCTAGGACGACTTTTGCTTGGCATACTACCTTAAGTAAGAAAGATTACGGATCACTTGTCGATGCTGTCCGTGTTTTGTTCGGATACTCTGACTTTCTTCACCTACATATTAATTAACGATACAATTGTAAAATTGCTAAATTCAAACTATGGCGAATTTATTGGAAACAAAATGGTAATATATCCTATAATAGAATCAATAGTAAGAAAATAAATACAAGTTTAAAGTTCAATATTGTGGAATGTTTTCACAAGTTTTAAAATACATGTATAACAAAGATCCTCCTCCGTATGCAAACAGATCAGCAGATTTAGCACTTGTCCCGTTTCTTATACTGAACACTGTGAGTCTGGCATATATAGCAAATCTTGAAAAGCTACCAAAGATACCAGTCGAATCTAAAACGTTGCCAAATTCATGCTTAAAGTTAAACCTGTCAAATTGATTGATTTCAAAGAATTTGTTTTAGAAAGCTTTGTTTAGATTTTCTAAGTCATATCTTTCTTCCAGAAGAATCTTCAGGAATGTTGTATTTCATAAGATCAGTTTTGTTTTAATGGGTTCTGAAGCGATGCATACAAACAACACAATAATATCATGAAATATACACAGAAATAGAGTATCTTTAAATTATCTTATCGCTGTATGAAGTCAAACTGTATGTAAAAATCATGTCGACATCAGCAACATAAAGATTTAAATATAGTTGTCCAGGTCCGCTAGCACTGAAGATATCACTGAAAGTCTTCCCAAATAATAAAATTAATCTGTTTGTTTCCATGGAAATGGCAATAAATAAAAGTCATAAGCGATTTCAAATGCATTTGTTTGATTAAAGAGAAATATGAAAATATTAAAGGAAATCTAGACACAAACATATGATTCATAATAAATTCTCTTTATATCTGATGTATACAGGAGTAATAATCGACAGGGAGGTGTATCTATTTTTGTGCATTTTGAAATCAAAATCATATGTCACTATTACTTTTTACAAGAGTTTTTACGCCATAATTTATGTTTTCTAATAAAAATTAGGAATTAACATAGGCACGCATGTCCTAGCTTTTAACCCGACATCAGCAATTACGCCTCATCATATATATAGCACTTAAGATATTATTAATAGAGTATCTGTTATTAGTGAATTTAATTAAATAATTACTTTCTAATTACCAGGACAACGCATTTGTACAATTCTGTAGATATATTACACATATCAATAAATAAATGTACGAATGCCTTTATAATCTGACTGCATTGTTAACGCCATCATTATAATTGATTGCACGTCCTTCTGATGAATGCTTGCTTCTAAAACAAATTAGACTATGTTTTGTAGACAATTTCTGTAAGTATATTACATAGTAGAAATGGTTTTGTTATTGGAATGCCAGTCTGGAGAACACATTTTAGTTTTTTATGACAAAATCCTGGGTAAATTATCTACCAGTATTTGACTGAACTCTCAATGTTTTAACACATCAGTATTATTTTGTATTTATCGTTATTTTTGTTTTGGTTAATTAATGTATGGCAAATAAACAGCAAAAATATATCTGTTATCACAAGATTTTGAGTAGAGATCAACAATTTTCGTACCGTAATACACATACTAATCCAAATATAGAGCCCCCTTTACAACTTTTTACATTTTACACATGGTCCACTGGGAACAGGCAACTCCCGCACATTCACAGGTGCGGATTTTATAGGCACGTGATGGTTTTGCATCAACCTCCCTTTAAAAAACAAGATAAAACAAAATACCAACAAAAACAAAAAACAAAGCAAAAAATCAAAACAAACTCAAATCAGAGTAGAGACTGTCAAATTGAATGCAGAAGGTATATCTTATAAAGTAGACTAGACATAAAACCTCAAATAAAAAAAAAAACATGCAGTAAAATTGTAATAATTCAATATACTGTTCAAGAGAACATTTCTTCTACTAGAGCTAATTAATATCAACTGTATGTAGATGTCGACATTTTTTCTTCAAATATTGCAAGACAGACAAATTCAGTACATCAACAGCTTGGCTAAATCTTATCTCCCCATCTCATCACTGTAGACAAAAAATCTAATGAATAATGTTGAAAAGATCCACATTCAGCAAGACGTGCAGTTTTATACAATCTTTCATAAACACCAAATTGATCCCGAATCTAACGTGGGTGAGCTCGATTGCTGTGTCGAAATCAACCAGAATACAAAAAAAAGTGTACTAAACAGATAATCGCACAGATTTTAAAATTTAATATCAGACAGATGTGTATCCCCCTTTTTTATGATTATTTATTATAGATATCATGCCATCTTAATGGAATTTATGAGAAAGATCTGGATTTGGATATTTTGTAAAGTAAGTAGAACCTCTCGACGTGATACAAGCACACTTATACTTATCTTGTCTGTGGAACAATCAAATGTAAGCCCCCTGTCTCGACCGACTACGATGATGTAATTTGTCTATTACAATTTGTACCTATGGTTACACTTTAGGTTTCTTGACAATAAAACTTTAGTCTATCACATCTGGATTGTTTATTGACAAACTGAATCATCATTACAAATAAGGTGTTTAATTGTCATGTATCGAATGTACTGGAAGGCAGACAATGTCCGCAGCGGTCTGATCATTTTGGTTTCCTGTGGTTTGACATGATGCTCTTCAGCGGTTTGATCATGATGGTCTCCAATGGTTTGGTCATGATAGTATCCAGTGCTTTGGTTATGGTTGTATTAAGTGGTTTCGTCATGATGGTCTCAAGTGGTTTGGTAATGATGGTCTCAAGTGGTTTGGTAATGCTGGTCTCCAGTGGTTTGGTCGTAATAGTCTGCAGCAGGTTGGTCATGATGGTCTCAAGTGGTTTGGTAATGCTGGTTTCCAGTGGTTTGGTCGTGATGGTCTCCAGTGTTTTGGAAATTATTGTCTCCAGTGGTTTGGTCATGATGGTCTCCAGTGGTTGTCATCATGGTCTCCCGTGGTTTGGTCGTGATGGTCTCCTGTGGTTTAGTGATGATGGTCTCCAGTAGTTTCGTCATGATGGTCTCCAGTAGTTTCGTTGCGATGGTCTCCAGTGGTTTGGCTATTATGGTCTCCAGCCTTTTGGTAATGCCGGTCTTGTTTTTTGGTCTTGATAGTCCCCAACAGTTTGGTCATGTTGGTCTCTAGTGGTTTGGTTATGATAGTATCCAGTGATTTTGGTTGTTGTCTCCAGTGGTTTGGTTATGATGGTCTCCAGTGGTTTGGTAATGGTTGTCTCACATGGTTTGGGGATGATGGTCTCCAGTAGTTTGGTCATGATGGTCTCCAGCGGTTTGGTCATGATGATCTCGGCGGGTTTGCCATGATAGTCCCCAGCGATTTGATCATTATATATAGTCTCCAGCTGTTTGGTCATGAGGATCTCCAGTGGTTTGATTAAAATGGTCTCCTGTGATTTGGTCATGATTGCAATTCAATGAAGATGTTGCTTCTATGAGAATGTCCAGTCCCCCAACTCATTTTGCCCTTAAATACTCCTTTCTATAAAATAATGACAGCGAGTCATCACTGTTTTAAACGTTTTAATAATAAAATCGCAGATGTTGGAGAGGGTTGTATTCAGATGTAATTGGGGAGACTTGTTTATCTTTATAGACCAGATGGGAGGATACAATACCTTTGTTATCACATGCTTTATTTGTTAATTATACAATGTACCTGTAATATTTCACAATAAATCGACAATTAAATCTATTTAATACCAGATATTTTGCTCTCTCTCTGACGTGTACCTTAAATGTGGTGTAAAAATTAAACTATTATTATTAACGTGTCCTTTGTATCGTTCAAGTATACCTATCAAAAAATCTAAGTAATTTTTTTTTATTTGTGTACATTTTACAATGAAATGTATTTAAAGTTGAATAAATTTGCATACATTTAATTTGAGTCATAATTTTACGTGTCTTTGTTGTAATACCTGGAACTTTCTAAATAGAAGTGTAATCAACGTCAGACTTATAACTTATGCAATTTCATTTTTTACAAGGAAGTAAGCCAAAAACAAAATATAATCAACTCTCAGAATCATCTACACGTGCTAGAATGCGCGTCTTTAATTGTTTAAGATGTGTGCAGTCAACAGAAATGTATGTAGTATTTAAAATACACACATGGCATTGTAATGGTACATTCTTAGTATAGGTATTTCAATAGTCATGCATTAAAGAGATAAAAACATAGAGATTGACAGCAATTTTAAAGGTCAAGACAGACAGCATCCCAAGCATTACAGTGAGTGCGAAAACATCGCTCCGCCATCTAGTTTTACATGTGGGTTATCATGATCATGACATACATGTAGGTTACCCCAAGTCTAGCATGCATGTAGGTTACACAAAGCTATATCCTATTTTAAACTGCAATTGGAATGTCAATACATTGGTCTATATCTTACTTCTTACAAACTTCTAGGAATATCATTGGTTTAAAGTGAACATGTGGAAACCGTGTATATTCAATACACGGTCAATAGTTTTTAATACACGGTTAGTAGTAGAGTTATCTCCCCTTTTTCTTTCAAAACAAAGATGACGTCACATATGGATCACTTCACCTGATCACTTACACACAACACAAAAATTACATATTTATTAGTTTTGATGCAGTTACATCTAAATCCCTCTTTCAAAGGTAATCAGTAAGATATATTCGTTACACAGTGTGTTAGTGACCTATGCTCTCGCCCCATATGGAATTTACTGACCCCGTATATATCGTATTAGGTCACTAACACACAGTGTAACTAATAATCTTACATGACGACGGAAATTTTCATACCCAACTTACACGATGACCGGAATTGTTATACCCAGCTTACTCGATGACGGGAATTGCCATTCCCAGCTTACACGATGACAGGAATTGCTATACCCAGCTGACACTATGACGGGAATTGCTATACCCAGCTTACGCGACAACGGGAATTGCCATATCCAGCTTGCACGATTACGGGAATTGCCATACCTAGCTTACACGATAATGTAAATTGCCATACCCAGCTTACACGAATACGGGAATTGTCATATCAAGCTTACACGAATACGGGAATTGTCATACTCAGCTTACACGATTACGGAATTGTCATACACAGCTTACACGATGACGGGAAGTGCAAAATCCAGCTTGTACGATTACGGGAATTGCCATACCCAGCTTACACGATGATGGAGATTGCCATACCCAGCTTACACAATTACGGGAATTGTCATACCAGCTTACAAGATGACGGGAATCGCTATACCCAGCTTACACGATGACGGGAATGACCATACCCAGCTTACACGATGACGGGCATTGCCATATTCAGCTTGCACGATTACGGGAATTGCCATACCCAGCTTACACGATGATGGAAATTGCCATACCCAGCTTACACAATTACGGGAATTGTCATACCAGCTTACATGATGACGGGAATTGCCATACCCAGCTTACACGATGACGGGAATTATCATACCCAGTTTACACAATTACGGGCATTGCCATACCCAGCTTACACAATGACGGAAATTGTCATACCCAACTTACACGATGACGGGAATTGTCATACCCAGCTAACATGATGACGGGAATTGCCATACCCAGCTTCCACGATGATGGGAATTTTCATACCCACCTTACACGACGACGTTAATTACCATCCCTATACTGATATTGTACGACCATGGGAATGGTCATACTTATATTGCATGAAGACGAGAATTGATATACAAATATTGGACGACGACGGGAATTGCCATACCTATATTACGCGATGACGCGTATTGTCATGCCTACATTGCATGACGACGGAAATTACCATACATATGATGCACGACCATGTGAATTACCACAGGGGCGGGTCCATGATATTTCAAATTAGGGGGCGCACTTAAAAAAATCGCACCGAGCGGAGGGAGGCGCGAAAATTTTTGGGGTATTTCGTGTGAAAAATCAAGATTTTACGCAAAAAAACTCATATTTTTTCCAATCTTAGGGGGGCGCCGGGTTTGCCCCCCCCCCCCTTGAATCCACCCCTGTACCATACCTATATTGCAGAACGACGGGAGTAAACATATCCATCACAATGATGAAAATTGTCATATCAATATTGCACGAGAACGGGAATTGTCAAACCTATATAGGACGGGGACGGGAATTTACGTTTTATTTTACGCAAAATAAATTCAAAGATTACAGCTATAACATCCAAATCATGATTGGATTCTTTTCTTTGAAGTTTTCTACAACAAGTTTTTTTTATATGAAGCATTGTACTGAGCTCTCTTGTATCAAAATCTTTATTCAAAGCACAAAATTGGAAATTAACTAAGATCATCAGTCAGTTCAACGTCGATATGAATGTTTCCATCTCATTCTATGATTCCACGTTAATTTGGATTAAAAGGAGCATTCTATGATTCTACGTTTACTTGGAATAAAATGAACATTCTATGATTCTACGTTTACTTGGAATAAAAGGAACATTCTATGATTCTACGTTTACTTGGAATAAAGGGGAATTCTATGATTCTACGTTTACTTGGAATAAAATGGGCATTCTATGATTCTACGTTTACTTGGAATAAAAGGAGCATTCTATGATTCTACGTTTACTTGGAATAAAAGGGGCATTCTATGATTCTACGCTTACTTGGAATAAAAGCAACATTCTATGATTCTACGCTTACTTGGAATAAAAGCAACATTCTATGATTCTACGTTTTCTTGGAATAAAAGAGCATTCTATGATTCTACGTTTACTTGGAATAAAGGGGCATTCTATGATTCTACAATTACTTGATATAAAAGTAGCATTTTATGATTCTACGTTTACTTGGAATAAAGGAACATTCTATGATTCTACGTTTACTTGGAATAAAAAGAGCAGTCTGTAATTATGTGTTTACTTGGAATAAACAGAGCATTCTATGATTCTACGTTTACTTGGAATAAAAGAGCATTCTATAATGATAGTCTATTATTCATGAAATGAAATGTGCAATTACTTGAATTATATATGAAGCACTTTAATGAAAATTTTCATTTTCAATTCGTATTGTATCAATCAATGCTTTACATCTAAGTATTAAACTTACCTCGTTTGTATCCAAAGTAATCTCTGGATCATTATGGCTTAGAGTGCTTAGTCCGACGTCATTAAACTTTGGTTGAGCTCCTAGGTATCCCCGTGGAAGATCTGGTTTGGCCATTTTGCTTGTGCTAAATCAATTATTGTAAATTGTTGTTATGATCCTAAGTGACTCAGACCTCACAGTTCTATGTTTGTCGTCTAGAGTGAGGAATATAACAGAGATGAGAAATATTAATCTCGAGTTTAAATGATGTGAAAGCGAGGGAACCAATGGAAGTACTCGACGTTTTTATCTATATTTAACTTGTTTCAAGATGAAATTGATTGATAGAAATTGTAAAAGTTTATGTACAAATTGACTTATCTATATTTATCATACATACAATCACATCACTGATATATTTTTACACTCTACTTTTGTCTGATCTTGAATCACTTTAACCTTCTGTATAACTTACAAAATCACAAAAGTGCAAAATCATCAAAATTCGAAGTTGTTCTATTTATAGTTTATTTTTAGACCTATTCAAATTACAAAGTAAACATCAACAAATCGATCAATAAGTCATATTTTAGAATGTATTTTCTTTTTCAATAATCGAATTCATAATATTTAAAAGATTTATGTAAATTACTTTCAGTTAATTCATGTTCGATCATATGTTTTATTGACAGACTTTCTATACTTATTTTAAATATTATGTCAATGTTTTCTTTATGATTAAAAAAGGGATTTATTATCTCTGCTGTGAAATATAGATTCTGTAATTTGGAGACATGGCTTAATATTTACCTGTGTTGACACTATATGTTTTATCTCACCTGACCTGAAGCGTCGTGTGAGCTATAATGCCATCAAGGCGTCCGTCGTCCGTTCGTTAACTTTTACATTTTAACATTCCCTCTGATACCACTGGGCATAATTTAACCTAACCAAAGGTGGTTCATTTTTAGACTTATGGTATTTACATTTACAATTGTATCGGATTCAACTGACCAACATGGCGGTAGTTAGTAAATAGAAAATGTGGGTAAAACACGCCTATATAGAGTAATAAAGCCACATTGCTCACCAAAGGAGCTTAAATTTGAATAATAGTCATATCTTAATGAGTAGGGTGGCATATGGAACGAGCATGGGTGGTCTTCTTTAAAAATCGTATTCTATAGCCCCGACGTCCTTCCCAGTTACTAAAAACTGATTTTTTTTTCAAATGACCAAAACTACTACATTTTAAACTTTTGAAAAGTTTTACGTAGATTTTTTTTATAGCGAGTTTTTCCACGAAATTTGTAATTTTGGCTATGTTTTTGTTTGTTTGTAGAACATGCAATTAAGGCATATTTTGTAATGAAAAATACAAAAAGATATCGACAACACATTTTGATTTTAGGCTTAATTATGTGTACGATCTTCACGAACTATTTTTTTGGTCATTTCAAACATCCAGCGATACCACCTTTCCCATTTTCAAATATATAATTTTGACTTTCCCGTGTCCGTTGAAAAAATCCGGTGTTTGGACGCGAAAGAGACTCATGTTGAAGACCCCTGGCGAAAGTTTAGTTGTCGAAATTTAGAGATTTAAAAAGTCGATAATTTGAATTTAAAGCAAAATTTTGACATGCTAACTTTATTTTGTTAGGAATGTTACTTTTTATAGGAAACGGCACAGGCACTTGTGTTGTAAGGAAGAGGAAAGGGCATATATTTTTTGAATGAAACAAGTGCCTGTGGGAAACGGGTTTTGTTTAAATATATACATGTGATATTACAACAAGGAATCGCATTGTCTATCTCAGTGTAAAGAGTCGACATAGCCCTTCATCAACTCTGCAAATTATTGTTAACAGCAAATTCTAATCAAAGAAACTGGTTCTACTGCCAAAAATAATTGAATGTTGAAGAAAATATCATCCCTGCATCTGGATTGTAGACTGACTCACATACATGACATTCAACGCTTGCGAAATGCATTTGTAAATTTCAAAAAATGAATCACACCTTTATAAAATGCATTGATAAAAGTTGTTTATTCTAAAAGATTGATATTGCTAACACGCGTGGGAAGAATCTGTCTTATCGTGCCATGTCATTTAAAATAATCATCATTTTACTGAAAAGAGAACTTACATACATGTATATCTTTTCGGCTGAAACACAATATAGGGCTCATACTCAAAAGTAGTGTGTTATGTGCAATATTAACATACTTCCATTGAATTTAAAGGTATCACTCTAATATCATGTTTTGGATGGTGAAACACCGAAGTTGCATGCAAAATTTCAAGAAGATATCTCTAATAGTTTTTGAGTAACGAGCAAAAGGGTACCGAAAAATTTGCACAAATAAGGCGTTATGCTGTTGCACTTGAAATTTGTTTATTTTTACACCAAAATTTACTTTTCAAAATAGGAAAACAACAAAACTATTTTAATATACCTCTTTAGGAAAATCAATCAGGATTAATTTGATACTAAATTCATGAAAATTGGACATCAATTGGAGAAATTATCAGGCTTTATCTAAAAGGTATGTTTCTATCAGAAATCTGTAGCGTCCGTAACCAGTAAAATAATCTTCTAGAAAACACTGTCAAAAGATTGATATTTTCATGTTTGAAGATGTAAAATACACAGAGTAGTTATAATCAGTCAAAATATGAACAATTGTAGACAGAATAAAAACTGCAGAACAGAAAATATGGTTACGGACACTACAAAAACCATGTAACTATATTTAAGGGTGTAATTATAATCTTGTGTGAATAAATGTTAATTAAAAAGAGAAATAACAAGTAATTCTGAGTAATCTTAACATCATACCAACTTCAGACATTATAGATCATAGAAAACATGTTGCTTTTAAGAATAACAGTACTTGAATGTTCAGCTCTGCTGCAACACTGCATTGCCCTTTATTGTGTTTTACCCGTTTATCTACCGTAAAATTATTTCACTAAAACGTGTACATATAATCTCCCAAAACTGTTCGCCCTCGATATTTGAGTACTTTGAATACATATAGAATGAATATGTTTTCTGTTGGCAAAATAATCAAGTACATGTATTGGTTAATATTGTTTTAAATTGAAGTTTAAGAAAACTATTTTATTTGATCCAATGACTGGATAAAAGTTAATAAA
>MJUT01005957.1:74877-92644 GCA_002080005.1 Gigantidas platifrons
AAGGGCCATAACTCAGCCAAAAATCATTCGATCGGAACGAAATTCGAACTTAAACTGTAACTCATCTAGATATAGCCACATACTAAATATCAAGTCAATATATCAAAGGATGTCAAAAAAAGTCTGGAAAACTTAAAATTTGAACAAAAAATACTAGTTCAAGGGCCATAACTCAGCCAAAAATCATTCGATCGGAACGAAATTCGAACTGAAACTGTAAGTTATCTAGATATAGCCACATACCAAATATCAAATCAATATATCAAAGGACATCAAAAATAAGTCCGGAAAACTTAATTTTAATGTGACGGACGGACAGAACCTAAAACTATAGTCCCCTTCGGCTTCGCCGGTAGGGGACTAAAAACAAAAACTACCACACTGTCAGAACAATTCCAAAATCAAATATCAAAATCGTAGAAAGAGGCAAAAAACCCACACCAATACACTTTCCTGGTTTTGTACAGGCACTACAATAAAAACTGGCGTGGGTTAAACTCCTGGCTTGGTACAGGCACTACAATAAAAACTGACATGGGTTAAACTAGTTTTATGGGCCCAAACCTCCACTCTTAGTAAAATGATAAGTAAGAATTAGATTTGTATCTTTACATATGTGTACATTAGATTTTCTATAAAGATTCCTAATTTTATCTTGATCTGGCAGAAGTAAAGCACCCATGGTGACAATGTTTCAATGCAGATACATTGTCACTATGGGTGCTTTGCTTCTGATTGGTTAAACTTTTAAATATTTTCTCTGAAACTGAAGGTTTAAATGATTTGTTATTAAATACATTTTGTACTACAAAATTTACAGTTCATGTCTCAGAAACTATAAATTTGGATGAATCAAAATAATACATGAATAACCAGGCAACTGATGCAAGCCCAGGTGAGCTGTCAGTTTTATTAACATAGCCTGGAAATAATAGACTTCTGTCAATTGGGGTGCTTTTCACAGATCAGATGTAAACATTGAATTTCCAATTGCCAGTGCAGTTCATATTTTGTTAATTTCAACTAAACTAAAAAAGGAAAAACAGGTTTTCAAACCTGTTTTTTGTATGTATACTGGCTCGTGTTCTTTCTTGAATAATCAAATTTTGTTTGCTTGGTTTTTTTTTGAGGGGATGCAGCTTGGAAGGGGGTGGAACCACATGTTTTACATCCGATTTTTGTGAAAATTGTATGGGTTAACAAAGGAACAATCATTGACATTTTCAATTTATTTGGAAACAAGCAAACCTGTCTTATAGCTGATGTTGACACAGTTCTCTAAGTATTATACATTTGAAAATTTTTGATTGTTTTGATTTTGTGGCACTTAAATGGCCTTAATGTACTGTAGTCCTGTTACATGTACATGGTATGGAATGCACCTTAAAAAACAGTGAAAGCTGATTTTCTAGAGGCCCGGATCGTATGGTAGTTGGATTTACAACTACCTATGCAATCAATTCCTATCACCACTGATGTTGTGAGTTTGAATCTCGATCAGTGCGAGGTGTACAACATTATGTGATAAAGTTTGTCAGTGACTCAAGACAGGTTGGTGGTTTTCTCCGGGTCCACCGGTTTCCTCCACCAATAAAACTGACTGCCACAATATAACTAAAATATTGTCAAAAGTGGCATTAAGCACCATTAAACAAACAAACAACTGATTTTCTATATATTCTTACATTTTGTTTTATTTACAGGTGTGAAGGCTTTAAAGTGTTCATTATGTGACTACACAACCAATGATAAAAGCAATTTCCGTCGTCATAGAAGACTTCATATGGGCAGCAATCCTGTTAATGTACTCAAGTGTAGTAAATGTGTCTACACAACGATTCTCCCACGCAAATTTCGTGATCACTGCTTACAAGCTCATAATGACAGAATTGAACCAACAAGAGTTCACCATTTTGAAACATCACCTTATCAAGCTCCAAGCTTTCATCAAAATCCTTTACAGATTGATACACTAGACATCAGTGCTCATGGACAACCATCCCCTTCAAACACAAACATGACGGCAACTAATGCATTACATTCATTACTTTCTGGTATTCATCCGACGCAATTATCATA
The DNA here is from genome assembly GCA_002080005.1 of Gigantidas platifrons. Taxonomy (NCBI): domain Eukaryota; kingdom Metazoa; phylum Mollusca; class Bivalvia; order Mytilida; family Modiolidae; genus Gigantidas; species Gigantidas platifrons. The sequence continues at coordinate 76,957 of MJUT01005957.1, forward strand.
TCGACCACAAAATAATCCTACATTACAACCCCAGTGTATCAATCAGTATAATTATATACCGCAAGTTCAACGTCAGACTGAAGAAAATCACATGGCATCTAATTATTTGAGATCTATTGTTTCATCTATTATGAACACAAATATGACTCCACGTGTGCCTGTGACAAGCACGATGACATCATCAGGATATTATCTAACAAGATCTACAGAATCTCATCGAGAGTGTCAGTCTTCATCTCTGTCATCAAATTATCAGCCATCATTACCAAACTCAAGACAGGTCAAGGTCAAAATAGAGCCTAGAGATTTTAATGATGCCCCTGATTTACACGTTTCAAGTTCTGGTCCCCCTTACAGAGTGCCAAGTGATGTATCACACCAGATTAACATGCAGCCGTATCAACAAAGATTTTCAGAGAGATTTGATAATTCTCAAAATGAATCTTCAACTTGTATGGAGAGCATCAGAACTAATTCTACAGATTCTTCATCATCTCACCAGGAAGTAAGATCAACCGTTGACAATGTAGTCAATACAACAGTTAAATCAGAACTGGCAACTAAAGGTGTGCAATGTGGACTTCAAAAGTCTGACACGTTAGTGGAAATAACACAACTTCAACCAAGTGTAGACTGTGGAATACAGTGTGAATTGATGCATCAATCACGCCTTGCCTCAGGTGATCGTGAGGTGAAGGAAAACACTTGTAGTCATTGTGGAATAACGTTTGATGATGAAGTTTTGCATTCTATCCACATTGGGTGCCATAGCCATACAGATCCTTTTGTTTGTAATGTCTGTGGAAAACAGTGTTCTAATAAATATGGCTTTTACTCTCACATTATGAGAGGACATCATTATTAATGCTGCTTTACATAGTTTCATTTTTTTCACCTAAAATGTTATACAATTTATTACTTGTTTTAGAAATTTATTTTTTTTTATTTGAATATACTTTTATTTTTATTTTTGTTTAGAAAATTTACGACTTTTGTATGTATTACAACCAAAAATAAAAATATTTCAGATTGTTTGTGTTTGTCTAAAGGTAGATATATGTCAATAATTTATAGCTTCAAAATTTATTCTTGGATATTTTTATTTTCTGTTGGAGTTTAATATTCATTAAGTTTGGGGAAGCGATTCCAATTTAAAAGCATATTGTCTACCAAAATTGTAATTTTTTCATACCCAAAATTATTGTCATAAATGATTTGTTTAAGCTATCATTAAACAGTTATGCTGCAAAAGATATGATTTGTGTTCTTTTTTTGACAAAAAAGACCCAAAACTATCGTTATCGGAATTATTGTCCATGATGACAAGAATTCAATTTAATCTGACTCTATTCATATGACCTTCTATGTGAACCCGTCTTGAGCATGCACACTGTTTAGAAACAATACACAACATGTGGAAGAGAGCGGCCTTTGACGGATTCAGAGATAAAGAGGAATAGAAGTGCAGTATCTTCCAAATGGAACAAATGCAGGATCAGTAGGGGATCAGTTGGACCATTGGAACGAACTGAGGGAAGTGCTACGCATCCAAACTCACTTAAGTGGCAAAGATTTTGCTTGATAGATAAGCCGAGATGTAGCCTTCTTTTCTCAATCGTTTTTCATATTTTATGAATTTATGATGATGCCTATAATAATTTTCGGTAGATATTATTCAATATATGAAATTTTGCACCTGGCAACAGCAAATCATTGTCAATGAGTAGCATAAAACGGCCATATTTGCGAGGTAAACAAACATGACATGCTGCAGCATAAAAATAGATTTGGCCTCGCTCAGGTCAGTGCATAATTAATTAGCTTCCAGTAACAATGGTCAGCTATTTTAAATCAAAAAAACGTTTTGTAGCGTATTCACCAATAATTCGGTGTTTAATCTTCATTTTATGAAGGTCAGTACGGAAAACGACAATAATTTTGGGTATGAAAAAATTACGATTTTGGTAGACAGTATGCCTTTAAAGTTGGAGAATATACTGGAATTGTCTACATGTATATGCAAAAATGGAGTATCTAGTGGTGTTGTCCAGGCAAAGTGTGACTTCCTATATAAAAAAATACAAACTTCACACCATAACGAGAAACAACGCAACAAGTCGATGGAAATCTGCAGCCAGACAATTAATTGGCCCAATCACCAATGGGTTTATTTTAATTCAATGGTTTCTGAGAATAAAAGTAACATTTTTGTCCAAAAAGTAGTGGTCTTCAACTAACAGATTCTGCCTTCCTAGTTAGTAATCGGTGAACTATGAGCATTTATTGTCAGTGTTAATGCCATCATTTATTTTTGTGATAGTATGTGGTCTTTTTGAATGGAAGTCAAGCTTGCAGATTTTGTATTGTTATTTTATATATGAATTGCTTTTGGAAATCAGTTACCAAGAGGGCGAAAATTGGGATACCATTAACCTGTTTAACCCTGCCACATGTTTGTGTCTGTCCCAAGCCAGGACCTGGATTTCCAACGTCATCTTGGAATTCAGAATTAACAGTATATAGCACTCAGTCACAGTATCTCATTTAGGATTACAGTTTCTCCCAATAAAACTGATCTATTTTATTGTCCTCAGTCATAGGCTTAACATATGGAATATAACATGAAAATGTATTTCATAGTTTTATCCTGAATATAATTGAACATAGCAGTATTTAACCGTTTTATTTTTAGTTAGTCAACCATACCAGAAGGGTGAAATAATAGCTATTGCTATTAATTGGCCCAAGTTGGCATCCGACAAAATATCATATGTCAAACCAAACTTAGCTGAAATGTATATGGCCCTTAAATGTTTTAAATTTGGTGCCTATTAACGATCAAACATGGTTGTTGGGGGCCATAAAAGTTTCTGATTGAGGAATATAAAAAAAAATCTCAGAATTTCTTCACCATTACAAACCAAATATAGTTTAGATTATCCTTGCTAGATACTTTGGTATCCATCGGTCAACCAAAATGTCCACAACTACAGGTCTTGGTCTTTAACATCAGAAATCAAGGAGAAAATGAATACTAAATAATGCTCGAGTGGAGTGACATGTCTACCACTCACTGTGCTTCAGTGAGCTAGCACTATAAAAATCCAACTAAGCGTGTTGGTCTAGTACAAAGCAGATATCATCATCTCACTGAATGTGAATTATTCACACCATGACATAACTGAACATTAAATGTGTGCATCACAAAATACGCCCGTCTATATAAATTATCAAACGGTATAATGGTAATGACCCCAAAATAAATAAGGTTCTTCCCCTTCCACAGGGAAATCATGTGGCTAAGTTTGGTAAAGATCCAATATACAGAAATAAAGTTATCGTGCGGAAACAATCCTGTTGTCAAAAATTCTATTAATAGTAACGGTGCCCTTAACCTTTGACCTAATGACCCCAAAATAAATAGGGTTCTTCCCCTTCCACAGGGGAATCATGTGGCCAAGTTTGGTGAAGATCCAATATGCAGAACTAAAGTTATCGTGTGGAAACGATCCTGTTGTCAAAAATTATATTTATAGTAACGATGACCTTTGATCTAATGACCCCGAAATAAGTAGGGTTCTTTCCTTTCCACATGGGAATCATGTAGCCAAGTTTGGTAAAGGTCCAATATACAGAACTAAAGTTATCGTGCGGAAACGATCCTGTTGTCAAAAATTCTATTTATAGTAATGGTGACCTTTGACCTAATAACCCCAAAATAAATAGGGTTCTTCCCCATCCACAGAGGAATCATGTGGCCAAATTTGGTAAAGGTCCAATATACAGAACTAAAGTTATCGTGCGGAAATGATCCTGTTGTCAAAAATTATATTTATAGTAATGGTGACCTTGACCTTTGACCTAAGGACCCCAAAATAAACAGAACTAAAGTTATCGTGCGGAAACGACCCTGTTGTCAAAAATTATATTTATAGTAGCGGTGACCTTGACCTAATGACCAAAATAATAGAGGTCTTCCCCTTCCACAGGGGAATCATGTGACCAAGTTTGGTAAAGATCCAATATACAAAACTAAAGTTATCGTGCGGAAACGACCCTGTTGTCAAAAATTCTATTTATAGTAACAGTGACCTTGACTTTTGACCTAATGACCCCAAAATAAATAGGGTTCTTCCCCTTCCACAGGGGAATCATGTGGCCAAGTTTAGTAAAGATCCAATATACAGAACTAGAGTTATCGTGCGGAAACCTGTGTGGACGCCCGCCCACCATACCCAATCACATAACGGCCCGTCTCGAGACGGGCGTATAAAAATTGCTCATTTGGCATTTAAACAACAATCACTCGCTCACAATTGAGCAAGCAACCCATTGAATGGAAATTGAATAAAGCTATTTTTATCAGATATGACAAACTTGCTTGAACCCAAACAGTGCATGAATAACCAGGTGAGTCTCTAGTTTTCTCGTCTCGTATGTTTTGATGCAAATTACAGAATTAAGGACGATAATTTAAATATATTTTACTTTGTTGTAACAGCCTACGTCATCTACTGGTATGTTATACCAATAAATGCTCTAATGTCATTCAATAATTACAAGTTTTTTACATATGCAGCACTGTTTCCTGTGGATAAATAATTTCATCCTGTCATGATTTCCCGAATGTTGAATGCAAATACTATTTAGGAAGTAAACAGTTAAAAATTGTTTTTCATCGCCTGCCTCGTTTATTTGGAAGTCTCTCTGTCGGAGATGATGGCCTCTGTCGTCTTGCTCCTGGTTGTTGTTGAAATGGTGATCCAAATTTTATATTTCTGAGTTTATTTGTCATTGGAACTTTTGGTGAAAGTCCAGGCTTTTTCCGTAAATCGTGGGGTGAATCGACACTTTGACCTCTTGTTTGAGGTCTTGATGGAGGTGAAATAGGTCTGCGATGTAAAGGTGGTGAAGGTGATCTCTGACCTCTAGTTATTGGACGATGTGGGGGTGATGGTGTTCTCCTCATAAGGTATGGGGGTGATGGAGATCTAGCTCTTGTGATTGGTCGATGTGGTGGTGAGACACGATAGAATGGTGGTGATGGAGAATGAGCTCCTCTTGATAATGAAGGTGATGGTGATCTTTGACCTCTCATTACTGGTCTATAAGGTGAAGGTGATCTACCTCCTCTCATGTAAGGTCTTCCTGGAGGTGATGGTGTTCTTTGACCTCTAGGAATATAAGGAGGGGGTGAAGGTGTCATTCGACCTAAGACATATGGTGGTGATGGCGACCTATGACCTCGTAACCTTTGTGGTGACATTGATGAATCTCTTCCCCATGGTGGAGGAGACATTTGACCTCTAGACATGTGTTCAGAAGGTGACAATGACCGTCTGAGATATTCTGGAGGTGGAGACTGAGGTCTTCGACCCATTGCGTACATTGGTCGACGAGGTGGTGAATCCTCTATTTGTGATGAAGATCTTCGAGCCCTAGTTCCTGGGTAATAAGGTGGTGATTCAGATCTAGCATCCCACATGGGTGGTGGAGAGGGAGTTGTTCTTGGTCTTCTTACTATCCCTGGTGACATTTCTCTCATAGGAGATGTTGGTGAAGGAGAACGTCCAGCATCTGGAAAGTAAAATCTCTTAGAAGGGGAACCTGGTGGCGACCAAGATGCAGAACTTCCACCTTCAGGAAACTGCCATGAGTTCTGACGTTGCCATGAACCACGCGTCATCGTCCCTCTGCCACGACCTTTAATTCTCCTGCAAAAGAGAAAATAACATTTTCAATTACTCTAGCAAACTTTACTCTTATCAAATAAAAATGTAATACCCCTGGATAAAAAACGTGAACTTGACAAAAATAAAGGTGTTAAAGAAATCTGAAATATAGTCATTCAATTTATACTAATGGATACTTAGCAAGCACCAGGATTCTAATATACCATATCAACATAGCAAGTAAAAAAAGGGCAACAACTTAGAAATTACACTGCCATGATATATCTGAAATATTGTGGAAATTGGTGTTAAACTCCATAACCCTAACCCCTAGAAAAATACTTGTTAAACTCCATAACCCTAACCCCTAGAAAAATACTTGTTAAACTCCATAACCCTAACCCCTAGAAAAATACTTGTTAACTGTTTCAAATAATACAAAGTAGCAAGCTTAAGGGGTCATCCATAATTGTCAACCATTTTCCAAAATGTACAAAAAGCACACTTTTCCAGACCCCACCCCCTCAAAAAGTGTACATCAACCATTTTCAAATGCCCGGCATGAAGATAAATAATCAAGTTTTGGAGCATTTTAAGTACAGATACTGTGATCTTTTAATACGTGTTTACATACATATGTATTAACAAACATTTCATATTTTGTCCATAGATTTTTATAAATACGGTTTTGTTTTGGCAAAACATTCCCAAACAGGGTTGTTTGTCGAGCCATGCGTAAAAAATAATCGGAGTTAGAATTAAGTATCACATCGGTGTTTGATTTAAGAAATAATTCATGGAAGCCATATGTATATATTGTTTTTACCACGGGTGGGCCCTTTATGTCACGAAGTTTTACCCCGAGCGTTAGCAAGGGGTAAAAAGCTGACATAAAGGGCCTACCCGTGGTAAAAGCAATATATACATATGGCTTCCATAAATTATTTCAATTCTAATATGTAAAAATTGATAAAATATCGTTATAAATTGTCGATGACGTCATAAATTACAATGGGTGTAGGTATATATTAATTTTACCACGGGTTTGGACTCAAAGCGTTTGTCGGACGTCATATTAGAATTTGCTTTATATTCAAGTGCACAAAAGATATACACGCAAAACAATAAAATAAAACCGAACTCCGCAGACACGAAAAAAATCCGGAAAGTAAAAAAAAAACGTACGGTAAAATTGTCAATTTTTTCACTCCCTAGCATGCGCTTTGCACACTTTGGAAAATGGTAGACAATTATGGATGACCCCTAAGTGATCATTACAAACAAGATCATGAAACCAGCAGTCTGTATTGTTCACTCCTTTATCATCAATTAAATCATGAAACCAGCAGTCTGTATTGTTCACTCCTTTATCATCGAATAAATCATGAAACCAGCAGTCTGTATTGTTCACTCCTTTATCATCAATTAAATCACTTCAAATGTTTCTGAGAAGAAACATATATTTTCCAAAAGTTCTGTTTTTAAATTATGTCCTGCGGCCACCATATTGAATTTCTGATAGACATGAACAAGCTAATCTGATTGCCATTTAAAACATCTAAGATCCATCTAATGACCATTCATTTAAAGGTTAGTGAAAACATTATTCTATTTCAAATATCATAACATACATTTAATTAATATACAATAAAACACAGGATTAGAAAACAAGTGAAAAACACTATGTAAATTCTTATCTGGACAGAGAATTACAAGATAATATTTGAACATATATATAAGAAGCAATCCAGAAATACTATTAACTATTGGGAGTCATTTACTCAAGGTTGATACAAGTGAGCGTTGCTTAACGCTAAATAAGGAATTATTTTTAGCTATATCGTAATGAGAACAAATTATATCGATGAAATGATGATGACGTCCACTCAGTTGAATTTTTTATCGTGCTAGCTCACTGAAACAACAAAATACAGGTAGACATTTCGCCACACTCTGACACACTATCTGATTCCGAGCCAACTAGTCTATGCTCTTAATCCTTTATAACCATTTTACCATTGGCATTGCTGTGTGGTTGATAAATCGTCAAAATATGTGTACAGGTATATAAAATAAATTATTTGGTTCTATGAATTAACTTTAGAGAAACACTGACATAAACAAAACAAAAAATCTATTTAATCATGTTCATTTAAATATTGTCAATTCATATGTCAGTTCCTGAAGAAAAAAAGACATGTTTTAAAATAATTTTCATATGCAGTCCATATATAAATACAAAATATCTATTTGTCCTGCAGGGGTTAGGATCTCGGATTTTCCAAACAGGTCATTGGTTTCTGAACAGATTGGCTTATTGTTACATTTTCCTACACTTGTAGCTAATCTTTAATATCCTATTAACTTAAAAAAAAGCATCATCTTTGCAGAGGACTATACAAGGATTACTTTAGCGGTTTAGCCAGATTTATTTTTGATTTTTAAAACATTTTCCTCATAGGGTCCTATGTAAAACTTTGTATGAACTTTACCTCAAATGAGATCTTTTCATTGGCTATAGTCGGCATTTTAACATCCAATGTGTATACAGAAAATCTGTTGTAGGATGGTAGTTATGAATGAAGCTTATTTATAGCTACACTGACCTCAAATGAGATCTTTTCATTGGCTATAGTCGGCATTTTAACCTGTTGTACGATTTATTGTTGTATTTAGCTACACAAACTAGAGGCTCAGGTGAGCCTGTATCGCTCACCTGATATAAATAAGTCCTCTTAAGAATGTCTGCATGCCGAATACATCTAAGTTACTATTCAAATCCCATAGGGTTCTATGTTAAAACTATGTCTGCTCATGGCAGCCATCTTTAATGAAGGTTGTGGTCACCGGACACAATTTTGAAAGTATATACTACCCAAGGAACATCCATGCCATGTTTGCTTTAAATTGACTGACTGGTTTCAGAGGAGAAGACTTTTAAACAATTTTCCCATTGGGTCCTATGTTAAAACTATGGTCGCTGACGGTGGCCATTTTGGACCGAGATTGGGGTCACTGAACACAATTTTGGAAGTTGACCACCGAAGGACCATCGATGACATGTTTGCTATATTGGTTTACTGGTTTCAGAGGAGAAGATTTTAAAACATTTTTTCCCATAGGGTCCTATGTTAAAACTATGTCCGCTGATGGCGGCCATCTTGGATGGAGGTCTGGGTCACTGGATATAATTTTGAAAGTTTATCATTTAAAGACCATTCATGCCATGTTTGCTTTAAATTGGCTTACTGGTTTCAGAGGGAACAAAATTTAAACATTTTTCCCATAGGGTCCTATGTTAAAACTATGTTCACTGACGGTGGCCATCTTGGATGGAGATCGGGGTCACATGACATTGTTTTGAAAGTTGACCACCTAAGGACCATTCATGCCATGTTTGCTTTAAATTGACTTACTGGTTTCAGAGGAAATTTTTTTTAAACATTTTCCCAATAGGGTCCTATGTTAAAACTATGTTCGCTGATGGTGGCCATCTTGGATGGAGGTCGGGGTCACATGACATTCTTTTGAAAGTTGACCACCTAATGACCATTCATGCCATGTTTGCTTTAAACTGACTTACTGGTTTCAGAGGAAAAACTTTTTAAACATTTTTCCCATATGTTAAAACTAAATCGAGTCATGGCGGCCATCTTGGATATGCGATCGGCACAAAAATAACAAATTTAGAAGAGGACCATCCAGTCACCATTTCTATAATGTTACAATTCCATTGCTGAGTAGTTTCTGACAAGAAGATTTTCAAAGTTTCAACCAATCAGAACACATTATTGGCCCTGGTGGGCCATGTTGGTTTTCCGATCTAAACCAAAATAACAAATTTGGTAGAGGACCTCCCAGTGAACATTTCTGCCAAGTTTGGTCCAAATCTGTTCAGTAGTTTCAAAGAAGAAGATGAAAGTATGAAAATTTACAGACGTGGACGACGACGACGGATGCAAAGTGATGACAAAAGCTCACATGACCCTTTGGGTCAGGTGAGCTAAAAATCAATAAACACACAGATAAACTTATATCGGTCAACACATTGGGTTTAGCACACAAAACAATACAATTTTATACATTTAAAAGGTCAATGTCTCCCATTTTAAGGCTGATAATATATAATATGTGGTGGACATCTTGGAATTCCAATTTGCACAACAAACACAAACATTCACACCACATTAAAATTCAATCCACTATGTTGGTCTTTTTAACAAGAGTTTTGATATGCAGCCCATCAATTTGGAAAATGACGTACATTCAGCATCTAATCTTTGTATTTAAAATACCATCTAATATTAACTGATCATGGCATACTAAAATGGGGGTTATGCCGCCAGAAAAAATAACAATCTAACAGTCCTAAAACAGTAGTTCCCCTCATATATGGCCAGATTTCAGAAGCACAAAGATAGTGAAATTCTAGTAAATTCTCCTCCTCAAGAGGAACCACCTCCCTAAACAGGACACTTTTTCATTGCAGAAGAATTGGTTTTTATGGTGCTTAACGCAACTTTCAACAATATTTCGGCTATATCGTGGCGGTCAGTTTTTTTGGTGGAGGAAACTGAAGTACCAAGATAAAACCACCGACCTGTTGTAAGTCACTCACAAACTTCATCACATAATGTTGTATTGAGTACACCTCGCCTGAGCGGGGTTCGAACTCACAACGTCAGTGGTGATAGGCATTGATTGCATAGGTAGTTTTAAATCCAACTACCATATGATCATGACCACAACGACCCCTCACTGCAGAAGGAATGGCTGTGGTACTACCATATTGCAAACAGATCACAATTGTTTTATTTACGTACCTAGTAGCAGCTTTTCTTTCTGCTTCACCAAAGCTTACTCTGTATAACTTCTTTTCTATCATTCTTTCAGCCTCACCAAAGTCAATCATATCTATAGGCATCTTTCCTTTTCTTCGTTTTCTCCTGCCAAACTCATCTACAGATGAACCAGAAGATGACCTTGATCGTGACCTTGACTTTTCTTCACTGTATGAAGAACTGTTTGACCCTGACCGTGAGTAAGATGATTGTCTACTGTGTACAGATGCCAAAGATGAGGAAGATATTGGACTAGGCTGACAATCAGAATCCACCGACCTAGATCTTGACCTGGATATTCTTGGTGATATAGAATGCTCAGATATTCTGCTAGGTGATCTAGAAGTGTGATGAGTCTTTTGTTTTTTTTCTGTCTGACGACTGCTGTCTCTGTCAACAGCTCCACCAGGTGAAGAACGACGTCTATTTCCACCAATAGTTGGGCGTGGTTTATATAAATCTGTAGTGTCATAACGTTGAGACTTTTTCGGCTCTCTGTCGGATCTGAAGAATAAACAATGTATCAATTACTATACTATCTCCATCATAAGAATATACAATGTATCAATTACTATACTATCTCCATCATAAGAATATACAATGTATCAATTACTATACTATCTCCATCATAAGAATATACAATGTATCAATTACTATGCTATCTCCATCATATTATTCAAATGTTATCAATTCTAATGAGGGTTGTCGTGGTCACGATTGTATGGTAGTTGGATTTACAACTACCTATGCAATCAGTTCCCATCAGCACTATATTTGAAAGTTTGAATCCCGATTATGACGAGGTGTATTAATACAACTTTATGTGTTAATATTTGTCAGTGGTTTTCTCTAGGCACTCAGTTTTCATCCACCAATAAAACTGACAGCCAGGATATAACTGAAATATTGTTGAACATTCCTCCATGAAGTTCAATTTTATTTTTATATTTTTTTGTGTAACAATGTGGACTGTTGATTGCTAATGTCATTATCCTCAGTTATATTTGTAAAATCACAGTTTTATATCCATTTAGTTCAAAACTGTTCTTGTGAAATGCACTTATTTTTTGGAAGCTCATACAGCTAAATATATTATCAGCTACATCCATTGGTCATTCTGTCTGGACAAAAGATACAGTAATCAGGAACAGCCTCACACTTTATTTCAACCTCATGCAAAATGTGTTTTGTCACTTAAAAGATACAACAAATTTACCAAAAAATAAATTCACTTCTGGATGAACAAGAGAATTGTTTCCTTTTAACTTAAACTAAAAAAAGATTATATACTTTGCAGATTCACTGCTTCGTCTTTTTCTTTTAGATCCCTGTGGAACCTCAGTCAGTGATTCATCTGATACATCACTAAGTGGACTAGCAGCTCTTCTTATATCCTCAGAGCTATTTATACTCTGTCCTTGTGTACTAGATATTGAACTCTCCTCCACCTGTATGCTGGATGAATCTGTGTCTATGGTTTGGACTTCTGTGTACATTTCATCTTGTGTTGGAGTTGCTGGAGAGGGGATCATGTCTTCCATGAACACTATAAAAAAACATAATGGGGATCATTTATGTCAAAATTCCATAAGAGTTACTTCCCTTTAACAAAAATTCACATCTCAGCGAAATAGGGTGATTTTCAAATTTTTGTTGACCTAAATGGCAATTCGCCAGCTAATTAGACCCTGGAAATGATAATGGACAACAATTGTAATGAAATAGAACTACAAAATATTCACTGTTTGTTAGTTAATTCATGACCAGATTATTATCAAATTTGACAAATATTGGAAAAAACATGAATTTTAGATTCTGTCAAGAAAGCCTTTGACTTTATAATTTAGTTACCTATGAAACTATCAAATTTACACTTTATACACCTCATCATTTTCCATGAATCAAGAAACAGGTTCCATTTTCCAAACTTTCAAATGTTCATAACAGAAAATTCGTGTAATCCACTAGATAGTGCTACAGAGTTTATTACTATTTATAGCTATATAAGACAATGCTAAAGAGGAGGGGACCAGCTTGCAAGTATTGTGGGGGGGGGGGGAATGAGTGTCAAGAAACAGTTCATTTTCCTTTTAATCTACATATATTGGTACATGTACCAATTAAGCTAGAGAAAGTTGATCTGGTAATCACAGATACCCCCGCATTCCAGTTGAGTCATACCTTAAATATCATCCGGACACCTACAAAATCCCTATTTTCTAAGAGAAAAAGGGCCATAACTTATGAACCTTAAATATCATCCGGAAACCTAGAAAGAACTTAACCTGTATTTAATGGTCCACAGCATTGTGTTAAAGTTTGAAAAGATTTGGTTGAGCCATACTTTAAATATCATCCGGAAACCTAAAAAGTCCCTATTTTCTAAGAAAAAAAGGGCCATAACTCAGGAACAGTAAATGTGAAATACACCGCAATCGAACTTAACCTGTATTTAATGGTCCACAGCATTGTGTTAAAGTTTGAAAAGATTTGGTTGAGCCATACTTTAAATATCATCCAGAAACCCAAAAGGCCATAACTCAGGAACAGTAAATGTGAAATACACCGCAATCGACCTTAACCTGTATTTAATGGTCCACAGCATTGTGTTAAAGTTTGAAAAGATTTGGTTGAGCCATACTTTAAATATCATCCAGAAACCCAAAAAGTCCCTATTTTCTAAGAGAAAAAGGGCCATAACTCAGGAACAGTAAATATAAAATACACCGTTATCGAACTTGACCTGTATTTAATGGTCCACAGCATTGTGTTAAAGTTTGAAAAGATTTGGTTGAGCCATACTTTAAATATCATCCGGAAACCTAAAAAGTCCCTATTTTCAAAGAGAAAAAGGGCCATAACTCAGGAACGGTAAATATGAAATACACCGTAATCAAACTTGCCCTGTATTTAATGCTCCACAGCATTGTGTTAAAGTTTGAAATGATTTGGTTGAGCAGTAATTTAATTATCATCTGGAAACCAAAAGTGTGACGGACGGACGGACATGAGGATCACTATATACCCCCGATTCTCGTCGAGCGGGGGTATAAAAACATGGAAAACAATAAATACTAAGTTTTTTTCCAAACATATATGCAGGCCTCAAAGTAGGATTTTTGACCCAGGATCCAATTGGCTCCTAGAACAAAATTAGGAGCCAAAAAAAAAATTTAGGAGCCAAGAAGCCATATTCAACAGGCGAAGCATTTTGATCCACTGGGCCAATGCAGTGGTTACTACAGACAGGGGTATGGGGTAAATGGTGCAAAATGCTGCATTCTGGCAATTTCCAGAGACCTAATTTGACATCTTGAATGCATTTTCAAAATAAAAAAGAATGTAAGAAAAATTTTCAACAGAGCTAAACAGTTCCATAGCCAGGTGAAAAAATGTAGACAATCACTAATTATGTTGCCTGGCAGCCAGATATCACTCTGGTTTTATTGAGTTTGTATTGCTCCAGCTTGAGTTTTAAATGTGGTTTGTGTTGGTGTAATTTTCTGTCTTTATTTTGTCTTGTAAGTTGTAGTATACGATCTTGTGCTGTATAGGACACTTTGATACTTTTCTAGTATTTCACCCTAAGCCAATGTACATCTTTAGGAAAATAAAATAATTTATTCAAATGTGTTTTTATAATTTTTTAATTAACTATCATCATCATTATCACTGCAATCTGATGGCCAGTGTGTGTAGTCCCCCATTTTCTTATCAGTGCTAAACCAATGATCTATTGAGTCACTTGGATCAAATTTCTCAATACTGAGCCAGGCCTTCACCACTAAGCCTGATTGGGGTCACAACTGTGCTGGTGTTCAAAGCTGATCGGACATCACATTTTATCGCATTTTGTGCCGAAAATTGTTCGCACGTTGTGCACTGTATATTGCAAAATTTGCGGAAATGCGGTTCCTTTCCATCCAGTTTTAATATTACGACAATCATTTGCGCGTTTGAATCGATGTATCATTCAATTGTTATGAAAATGATCACGATTTAAGACAAAATTGGATTTGCATTTGAAAAAATGTACTAAATTGACAGTGAATAATGAAATGTTTCGTCTTGACTTTAATCATGGTCACGACTTAGTTTAAATTGAGAAGCCAAATGACAGAGGAACCGCATTTCCGGAAGTTTACGTTTTTAACTTGGTCACCAATTTGGCACCCTATGACAAAAGTTTGGTCGCAAAATGACATCTTTAGGCGCCATGGCGACCAAACTAGTCGTAAAATTGAGCCCTGATATGTAGTTCTTACCCTCAACTTTTATTTGACGTCCATCTTCTAGGATAACCTCCCCTTCCATAGTTTCACAAACTTCCTGTGTCTGGTACCCTGTTTGACCCTGTACATCCTCTACTATATATTCAATATTATCTGTGACTACTGTTTCCTCAATTGTTGGTTCTTCAATGACAACTTCAGAGTAATTCTGACTAGAAAATGGCTGTTTTTTCTCAGTAAAAATGGATGTAAATTCGTCCGATGTATACCTGTTTGATAAAGAAAAGGCATTGAAAATTGCAGATTCTCTTATGTTCTAAAAAATCTCTGCTGAATATTGAGTGGAAAATTATGAACATGTACCCAGTATTAATATTTTAATACAACTGTTCATTTTTGACTAGCAGAACCTTCTTAGTATACATGTTGTATAAAAAAAAACCTGCATATATCAAATTTAGTACAAAAGTTTGTAACAGAACCACACAATTTTTGCAGTCAGTCTATTTACACTATTGTATACATGGTTAATTTAATAAATGCCTCTCCATTGTTGAAGATTCTACTGTGAATGTGAATTGTATAACAGCAAGAAAAGTGTTGTTGCTTTAATTTATTTTGTGTCTAAGTATAATGTTGGATAGTCTCTCATGATCATTTACATCCATATTCTATCTTACTACAAACCATTCATTTACTTTAATTTGTGTCTAAGTGTAATGTTGGATAGTCTCTCATGATCATTTACATCCATATCCTATCTTACTACAAACCGTTCCTTTACTTTAATTTGTATCTAAGTGTAATGTTGGATAGTCTCTCATGTTCATTTACATCCATATCCTATCTTACTACAAACCGTTCATTTACTTTAATTTGTATCTAAGTGTAATGTTGGATAGTCTCTCATGTTCATTTACATCCATATCCTATCTTACTACAA
>MJUT01005957.1:93642-112201 GCA_002080005.1 Gigantidas platifrons
TCTTACTACAAGCTGTTCCTTTACTTTAATTTGTATCTAAGTGTAATGTTGGATAGTCTCTCATGTTCATTTACATCTATATCCTTTCTTACTACAAGCTGTTCCTTTAATTTAATGTGTGTCTAAGTGTAATGTTGGATAGTCTCTCATGTTCATTTACATCCATATCCTATCTTACTACAAACCGTTCCTTTACTTTAATTTGTATCTAAGTGTAATGTTGGGTGGTTTCTCATGTTCATTTACATCCATATCCTATCTTACTACAAACCGTTCCTTTACTTTAATTTGTGTCTAAGTGTAATGTTGGATAGTCTCTCATGTTCATTTACATCCATATCCTATCTTACTACAAACCGTTCCTTTACTTTAATTTGTATCTAAGTGTAATGTTGGATAGTCTCTCATGTTCATTTACATCCATATCTTTTCTATCTGATTCTGTTGAGTGCTCTATGAGAAGTTGCATATTAGAAATATGTATTTGTCTCTGTATCACATTGAAAATCCCTGTTTGGCTCTCGGGAACCCCAGAAATCCATGTGATAAATAAATAAAATAGCAGGTGCACAACTTTATGTTCTGTAGAAGTTTATGTGTAAGTTTGGTTGTTTTTTTTATTAAGTATTTCAGGAGAAGTAGCAGATTTTTAGAAAAGTGTGAACAAACTCAGACAATCCAATCAAGTATTTTAGGAGAAGTAGAGGATTAAGAAAAGTGTGAACCGACTCGGACAATCCAATCAAGTATGGTAAAAGTTTATTTCTTAAATATATATACCTCTTATTTCTAGTTCTTTGTCTACGTAATGCCAGTTTTTTCTCCATCACTTTCTGTTCCTTAAGTTCCATTTTAAGCTCTGCTTTTGTCTTCCTTTTTTTCTTTTCTGGAGAGCTTGGTATTTTGTCAGGACTTGATTCCTCCAGACTTTCTGTTCTGTCTATTTTCTCACTAGAATCTGTTTGAGCTACAATCAAATATAAATGTAAAACAAAATTAGGCCATACAAAGTTAATTTCTTGGTTCTCAGGCCCGCCCGCATGTGGAAATTCGTCGCCGCATTGCCGATTTTTTTGCAAAAATAGTAAAAAAATAATTTAAATGCGGTAGCCCTGTCCGTACGGAAAAAGCAACCGCATCCGTTTTTCTCTTATATCGCGTGGTCGGTGAAACGCTTTAAAACGCATCATGCTTAAATAAGATTTAAAGCATCGTTATGACAATGTATAAATATAAAACGTGTTTTCGTTTGACATTTAGACAAAATGTCAATCGTTTCTGTGCAAATTCGGCACAAATGTTTGCCAATTTTACCAGGAAACATAATAGGGGGCTTCTCCGAAGCTTGTACCTTATTGGAATTGTTTACGGAGATAAAAAAAATGGTACGTTGGGACCAGCGGATTGGACGTTTCCATAAAAAATTAACCACTTGTGATGTTTCTGCCACCATCGGAAGAAATAAAATTGAAATTTTCAATAAAGTAATGAAAAGATTTATACATTGCCATATTTTTCACAAAAAAAAAGAAGAAAAAATGCCTCCCTCATCACTTTTTACAGCAGTAAAAGGATAAAAAAAAATGCCGCCTTCCCTCATCAATTTTGACAAAAAAGGGCCTGAGAACCAAGTAATTAACTTTGCATGGCCTTATTAATATGTATTTAAAATATGATTTTACATTAACATACATTAGGCCTACTCTTATCAGACCTCTCCCACAAAAGGCCACCCCTCTTATCAGGCCAGATTTCAGATTCCCTAGATAGTGAAATACAACTCAACTGTCATTCTCAAGAAAGGCCACCCCTCTTATAAAGCTTATATTCTAACATGACCTCACTCTTTCCCTTTGTTAAAAAAACCCAGAATTATTTATTTGTATTATCTCATTAGCACATGCACCGATGAATGTGACTCACGTTTCCATTGGCAGCATAAATTGTGACCCGAATAATGCCGATAGAGGGCACAGTATCATTCGAGCTACATAAATTGTGTGCGACATTTTTCGCAAATGTATGTATAAATTACCGTCTTCCAATCAAAGTATACTACCGTATTTGCACTCTTAGACATATCAGAATCGAAATAAATCATGGAAGCCAGAATGTGTCTTGAGTTTTAACATGGATTGGCGGATATTAGTAAATTTTATCCCTAGCTTCTGGCTCAGGATAAAATACTAATATCCGCCAATCCATGTTAAAACTTCCAACACATTAACTAATATCCGCCAATCCGTGTTAAAACTCAAAACACATTCTGGCTTCCATGATTTATTTCTTAATTTTATTACAGAAGAGGACCCTTATGTGAGGGGGGTTACTGTAATACATTCTGAAATTATTATTATTGTAATGAAAAAATGGTCTTATAAGAAGGGTGGCCTCACTTGAGCAGGACAATTTAGTAGTATTTTACTATCTCAATTCATCTAAAATCTGTCCTGATAAGAAAGGTGACCTTTGACCTTATAAAGGGGGACTACGATATACATGGGAATGTTGCTGTTGGATTTATATGTTATTTATGAGTATAAAAATAATCTAGAGAATAAATTGGTAAAAATTGTTGTTATATTCACAGAAATATAATAAGTTTTAAAAGAAATACATGTATGCAATGTTCCCATTAGATTTCTTTGTTTATTGTAAGACTCACACTTTTAATGGGTGAATTACCATGAATTTGAATCCCGCTCGAGGCGAGGTGTACTTGATACAACATTATGTGATAAAGTCTGTCAGTGATTTGCAGTGATTAGTGGTTTTCTCTGGGTACTCCATTTTCCTTAAAACTGACCGTCATGATATAACTGAAATATTGTTGAAAGTGGTGTTAAAAACCCTAACCCTAACCCCAAATTTTAATGGGAAGAAGAGCCTTACGGTAAGTGTGGTACAATTATACATTAATTTTGTATTTTGTAATTGTATATTTTTAACAACTTAACAACCATTGAAGAGTGCCAAATGTCTTAAACTGTATGCCTTTAAAACCGATCACAAAAATGTGTTTGCTTTGTGACGAGAAAATAAACTAGAGGCTCAGGTGAACCTGTATCGCTCACCTGACATAAATAAGCCCTCTTAAGAATGTCTGCATGCTGAATACATCTAAGTTACTATTCAAATCCCATAGGGTTCTATGTTAAAACTATGTCTGCTCATGGCAGCCATCTTGGATGGAGGTCGTGGTCACCGGACACAATTTTGAAAGCATACTACCCAAGGACCATCAATGCCATGTTTGCTTTAAATTGGCTGACTGGTTTCAGAGGAGAAGACTTTTAAACAATGTTAAAACTATGTCTGCTGACGGCGGCCATTTTGGACCGAGATCGGGGTCACTGAACACAATTTTGGAAGTTAACCACCTAAGGACCATCGATGACATGTTTGCTATATTGGCTTACTGGTTTCAGAGGAGAAGATTTTAAAACATTTTTTCCCATAGGGGCCTATGTTAAAACTATCTCTGCTGATGGCGGCCATCTTGGATGGAGGTCAGGGTCACAGGACATAATTTTGAAGGTTGACCACCTAAGGACCATTCATGCCATGTTTGCATTAAATTGACTTACTGGTTTCAGAGGAGAAGACTTTTAAACATTTTTTCCATCGGGTCCTATGTTAAAACTAAGTCGAGTCATGGCGGCCATCTTGAATTTCCGATCGGCAAACGATTCACAAGTTTAGTACTGGACCACCCAATGATCATTCCTACAAAGTCACAGTTCAATTGGCCTGGAGGTTTCCGATAAGACGATTTTTAAAATTTCAGCCAATGAGAACACATTATGGACCCTGGCAGCCATGTTGAATTTCAAATCAGCACCAAAAACACAAATCTGGTAGAGGACCATCCAATGAACATTTGTGGCAAGTTTGGTTCAATTCTGTTCAGTGGTTTCAGAGAAAAAGATTTAAATCTGAAAAGCTAACGGACGGACGACGACGGACACTTAGCCATGACAAAAGCTGTAAAAATGTAATAGTTGCAAGTTATTGCTGTCCTAGATTGGAGAAAAACATTAAAATCAGAATTTAAAAATAAAATGAGGGCAAAGTATTAATACTGATAAACACAGAAAAGAATTAATTGGTGTTTTACACCACTTTAAACAATATATCATTAATTTCATGGAAATCAATATTATTGCTGAAGGAGAAAATCACAGGTCTTCTCTAAATCATGATCAGAACTTTATCATTTAGTAAGAAATGATATGGATGTAAGAAAGGATACGAGATATGAATATCAAGTTGTCTAGCCTCGAGAGATTGTTTTTTCTCTGGTTAAAGGCCTCAAGGAAAACAACCACCCTCAGGTTGACAATTTTCGATGTTCACATCGTATGAAGGTAATAATTGTACAATGTCTCCCTTGTAGCATGTACCTTTATCATAACTCTCATTAGTCTTCTGTTCTTGACTTTTCTTTCTTTCTTCTCTGATCCTGGTCTTCTCCTCTTCTCTTTCTTTTCTTTTAGCTTCTAGTTCAGCTCTTCTTTGAGCTCTCTTTACATAGCGCTCTTCTTTTTCTTTTGCCTTGAAAATAATTTACAGTAAAATGAGATTGATATTCAAAGAGTATAGCTGTCATATTAATTTTATAATAGGTTAGTTGTAAATCCAACTACCATACGATCACGATGTCCTCAGGAAACTTTAATTAATCTATTTCTGTATAAGTCCACATGCATTGTTTATTCCATGAGGGGCGCCGTGATCGTGATCATATGGTAGTTGGAGTTCGATTCCTGCTCAGGCGAGGTGTACTCAATAAATTATGTGATAAAGTTTGTCTGTGGTTTTTATCAGGGCACTCTGGTTTCCTCCATCAATAAAACGGACCACCACGATATTGCTGAAAACGGTGTTAAACACCATAACCCTAATCGTAACCATATACATGGACCATTGTTTATTCTATTATTGAATTAATCAAATAATATGCATACTATTTCATCCAATTAATATCAATCTGTTTTATACTAGTGACTATACAATATAAGACTATTGGAAATGGCAGACTTACTATTCAAAAGAAATTCTATCTGACAATACTTTACACAGGGGAGATAATTGATTTCATACTTACTATCCTGCACTTCCTGTCTTCTCTGGTTTCATCATCTTCATCATCACTGAAGTTATACTGAAGAGAGACTAACTTTCTTGGTTTTGGTGGAGAAGTGCCTTCCTCAACTTTCACATCACTGGTAGGTAGTACAGGTACAGATAACGGTACTACATGTACATTCTTCACTGGTGTTACTGTTGAGGTTTCTGGCTGTTTGACCTGGGATTCCTCATCTATTTCTGTACTGGTTACAACTGGTACCTCTGTCTCTACTTCATTCATATTTTCAGATATTTCATCTGGATTATCTCCCATTACTGAAAGGGGACTTCCCTGAGGACCCTCTAAATAAATAATACAAACAGATTAATAATTTTCTTGTCTCCAATCAAATTAGCTTTTATGTACAATTGATAAAAAGAAATGTGTCTTTAGATATTGAAACAAAATAAGTGTGTACTTACATTTGAGAAAATTGTTTAAATGAAGACAAATTTTTTTTTAAAGAGATTTAGATTTTTTTTTACTTAAATGAATTTGCATATTCAGTTGATTTTTTTTCCATTTTTTTATTATTTTAAATCTAGCAATATTGATCTAATATGGGCTGTATTTTACAGTAAAAAATATTCTCTTTATAGAATTTGTAGGTATAGGCAATAGTAAATATATCATCAGTTTTAGACTTTGCCAAGATCTTGTAAAAATACAAAACATCACATACAGTATATGTACAGTAGTTCCCCTCTTACAAGACTACTCCCATCAAAGGTCACCTCTCTTATCAGGACAGATTTCAGAGAAACTTAGATAGTATAATACTACCAAATTGTTCCCCTCAAAAGAGGCCACCCATATCATAGGGTCACATTTTCATTGCAGAAAAAGTGGTCTAACTGGTCTTATAAGAGGGGGAATACTGTACTAACTTTGATATCTACGTTTTTATTACAAACAACTAAATTCATATCAGAATCTGTATTATCTAAAATGAGATCATGTCTTTCTGATGGTATACAAGCGTTACAGCTAATAATTATCAATGTAACATCAACTAACTTGTTATAAATCAACAATGTTGATGAAATTATCTATATTTTTAAAATAGCCATTACAGCGTTGTGTTTTTCCTTTACTTTTTTCAAAAAATACTTTCTGTCTGATGAAGAGAAACAAACCGGTTTTCTAAGAATTTGCTAAATATTGCTGTCCTGATTTTTGACCTCTATATTTCTGTATAAATCTTTTTTTTTATGTGTTATACAACAGATACTGCTATAAATAACTAAACATATTTATACCTATATTGTCCACTCCTTTATCATCATCATCGACATCAGATTTGTCGGAATCAAATAAAGCATCATCACTTTCACCTTCTAGATCCTCAAATGACGACAGATCACTAGTATGTACAGAACTTATAGTGATATCTGACTTCTTATCTACATCCTCATCCCATGCAAACTTATATGGACGTTTCGTGTCTCGGCTTTCATCATCATCTTCGATACCCATTTGAAATGACTGCTGACTACTCTCATCTGTATCTATACTTATATCCATATTGTCATCTGTTTCAACTTTGTCTGTTTCCATGGTAACAGGTGGCAGGGGAATGTCATCCAAAACTTTAGGTATTTCTTCCTTGCCTTCAGATTTTTTAATTTTATCTTTTTTTTCCTCTTTTGGTAAATCTACAGGTGTGTCCTCTGTCCCTGGGGGTGGGGGTGTTGGTGGAAGAGGAGGAGGTAAGGAAGATTTCGGAGGAGTAGGTGTGTCCACCGTACTTGTTTGAGCTGCCGTTGTCGGTGTAGTTGGTACAGGTGGTATAGGAGATACACCAAACTGACTTGATGAGACGGTTGTGGTATCGGCTGTTGAACTCATCGGGGGTGGAAATGGAATCCCCGACATTCCTGGCATTGGCTGAGGATACATGAAATTATTCCAATATGGAAACATGTGTGGGGGCATCCCAAAAGGAAACCCCCCAAATGGAGGTACCATTGGAAAATTTGGCATCATGCCTCCAAAGGCCACTTGAGGTGGCATCTGTTGCGACCAAAGTGCCTGAGAATAAGGTGATGAGAAGCTAGGAACTGATTGTTGCCCTTGGAAACTACTACTTGGAGTGCTGATTTGAGCTTGTTCTGAAAATAGAAAGTAACAATATGTTAAGTCTATATAAATATACATGTATATCAAATAAGAAGGTGTTTAATTTGGTAACTAATGAAATCATTCACAACTGTATAATTAATTTTTTTGTTATAAAAAACTCAAAGAATTCTCAAATTGAAAATAAAATCCAAAGGCATTTTATTTCCCATACTTAGAGAAACTCATGTGTCCTACTTGTTCAGCAAAACTTGCAGCAACACTTTCCAGACAGGTTTTACCCAACAGCAGAGAACCTGGGTCCTATTTCATACCAGGTGATTCCCATAGGGTTCAAAATCAATTACACAAACTGAATTGCTTAAATCTTAAAGCAATACCTGTATTTACAACACAATAAATAGTCCATAACTAAAGATGTAGTATACCTTGAAAACTGAATGAGAAAATAATATCATACCCGCTTGAGATAACTTTATGCTCATTAAGCTTTGTAGACTTTGCTTCTGTTGTTGTTTTGTGGCCTCTATTTTGGCTTGTCGTTCTTTAGGGTCAATGCCAAGGTGACTACAGACAACATCATCTATCTTTGGTTTAATCAGCTGTAGTATCTTAGGATTAATTACTTGTTCAATCACTCTTTCTACACCATTAGCCAACATCCCAGACCTGTAAAGGCAAATTGATTACAAAATACATTAAAACCAGTACTATATCTCTTATGTGACCATACTATTTCTGTCACTTAAATGCGAGTGATCTTTTGAATCAGTTGTTTTCTACAACTTCTACCAAATAGTGAAATATTGATGACACAACTGCCTTCAACAATTTGAAGATTATAATCACTCAGGTAAAAAGAGGTACATTTAAAAAGAAATAAATGAAGAGAAATTTTATAGTTGTCTCGCAAATGTGGTTTATATTTAGGTGTAGATTATAAAATTTGTCAGTGACATTCAGAAATTATTATTAAAATACTCCAATTTTCAGTGAGTTACAATGTAAGTCGAGAGGTGATTCTTCGTTTTGTTGATATTGGTGGAATAGTTGACCAACACTGTTTAGAGGTGGTTGTTCATCTTGTTGATACAATGTATTGGTGGAATTGTTGACCATTACTGTTTAAACTTTCTTAAATATAATTCTAATTTCCTCCACTAGTAAACTACCCCCATGATAAACATGTATATAACTGAAATAATGTTGAAAGTGGTGCTGAACACCAATAATCCATATCAGTGAATACTTTATTTTGATACTATTTGTTTGCTTAATACAGTAGGTTACTTGAGCAGCCTCTAATCTCTTTGGAAGCCACATGGTCTGCCAAAATGGGAAGGTCCTCTGTGTTCAAAATTACAATTTCTATGTTGGTTTACATAGATCTACATAATGTATCTTGCATTATCAACAGATTGAAAACATCAAGTTACTTTAAAAGTAGTAAGGTCAGGTGTGTTTTAGTTCTTTTAACACAGATGCCTATATTTTTCTCTATGTATTCTTGTCACTTCATCTGTAGTTCATAATTCAAAAACATTATCTGGACTTATTGATTTCAAAATTTTCAAATCTAAAATGTACCAGTTTATTTATAGCAATGTTTTCTGGTAATTTTATTGCAGTTCTTCATCTACATGTATATATACAGCTAACAGTCATAACCCTTGTTGTTTTTATCAAAATAAAAACAGATTATTCTTAGGTTTCTTACGCAGTGATCTGTTTGCGAAGGTTGTCTCTCAGCTGATTTTTGTTGAGACTTGGACTCCATTGCTGACGAGATAGAAATCTGGAAACGTAACCTTCTACTCGTTGTCTTAAATTCTGATAGGCTGGCTGAAAATATCAGAACAAAACTAACAATATGCAAATTTTCTGTATGTTTTTTTAAGGTTTGAATGAATGGCTGTTGATTTACTATCAATTTTTTCTAGTGCAAGGAGAAACAGAAAACAATTTCCTATCTAATATATATATTTTCCAAATAAAACTAACAACTTCATAATTATGTGCAAATGAACCCCAAAAAATTGAAATGCAACTTGTTCTCGCCATGATATAGTTGAAAAATTACTCACTTAAGTTAGGGCTAAACAACAATCAATCACTCAATTTATTACACTTTCAATCACTATTATACTAATTATCATCAAGGATTTACAAATCCTTGTTATCATGTTAATGCTTCATATTACAATGTAGTTGAAAAATTACTCACTTAAGTTAGGGCTGAACAACAATCAATCACTCAATTTATTACACTTTCAATCACTATTATACTAATTATCATCAAGGATTTACAAATCCTTGTTATCATGTTAATGCTTCATATTACTTTCCGGTCAAAATAACACATTAATCAGGGTGAAATGACCAGCCGCAAGCAGGAACTGTGGAAAAAAGACATATACAGCAGACATAGTCATTCTTGGTTAACATTTTAACAATGTCTATGGAATTCTCAACCACCTTGTACATTAAAATGAGACGGAGGCTTTGTCGCCTATCTTCCAGTGTTTCTACATGTAGCTCTAGTTCTGTCCTCATTTTTGTTATACACCCCCTTTCTCTGCTTCTATAATCCCTTTTAATGAAGCGTATGGCTAGGTTTTGTATTTTCTCTAGTTTGTCAATGTCCCCTTTGAGATATGGGTTCCAGATTGTTGCTCCATACTCCATAATTGATCGGACTAGGGATATGTAGGCTGTTTTTCTACAATTTTCTGGGACGTTTCTTAGGTTTCTCCTTAAAAAACCGAGAGTGGCGTTAGCTTTATTGCATACGTTATTGATGTGTATGCTCCATTTCAGGTCGTTTGAGATTTGTAACCCGAGGTATGGGTTGTCGTTTACTTCTTGGAGGATGTGGTTTTTTAATTGATAAAGTCTTGAAGATCTCTTGTTGATTGATAAGGTGTAGCATTTCTTAGCATTAAATCGCATACCCTGATCAAGTAATTATGTTTAATAATTTGTATCTCAGGTAGCACCAGTTCTTAACATCATATTTATTAAATAGAAATGGTTTGATTGATTTCATGTAGTTGTAGAGTAGATAAAGTGTAGTGCAAAATGTATTCATTGTAATTTCAATTTGTTGACTGCTCTACCTTTGTGTCAACATCAGCGAGACATTCTTTCCTGAACTGATCAAACAATCCTTCTGATTTCAGAGCATCAATTATATCCTTCACTCGTTTTTCTTCCTCGGGGTCTGCTTTGGCTTTCGAACTCATGGTGGTAATTGTAAACTTAATGGAACAACAGGGGCAAGCATCTTTTTCTCTCTGTCACCGGATAACGCCAAATTATACTAAACCAAAAATCAATGTCGGTAAAGATACGTTGTAATTTCGATTATTTTTTAAATCACGTTTTTTTGTGAAATATCAATTACATGAAATATATAGATTACATTTTGCATGTTCATGGTTATATTATTTATTAATGTCATAAGTTTTGCTGTAAATTAAAGATAAACCACGTTTTATTCGGAGTACCCTTTAAGCGCCTCATTGAAGGCGTATTAAAGTGCTCACTTCCGTATTTAACACGAAAATAAACAAGAAGTCAAATGTGAAAGAACTTTAACTTACAGAGAGCTGAAAATTGTGAAAATGGGCTGTTGTTGTGGAGATGAGACTTTCATTAGTCCTGTTGTTAAATACATTTTATTTTTCTTTAATTTCCTTTGTTTGGTAAGTATAAATTGTAAAAATGGATTAAATAGTAAGGACTGAAAACAAAATAAAATGTACATTTTTAAAAATAGATAAATCATTATACAAGATACAAGATACAAGATTTTATTGGTCCAAATTAAACGGCCCACGAAGGGGCATATAAACATAATAACATAAGGTGATTGCATAAAATATCAAATAAATTGTAAATACAAGAATGATAGACATGACTATATTGTTATAATAGACAATATTATAATATGAGATTCCAACTATCCGAAACTGACTTTTTAACAGGAAATCACACATGCTTATTAAAATATCTTTACTTTCTGAGTTTAAAAGCCATATAAATTTATCCCTAAATGATAATTTTTCAAAGTTAGAATAATTAAAGTTATTCTTAATTATTTCAAGAAGCTTGTGCCTAGAAGTAATGTAAAAGGAACATTTTAATAGAAGGTGTTCTTCAGATTCTATTTCATCTGAAAAACATTTTGTCATAAACCATATAAGGGAAAATTATCAACTGAAATATTATCACTTTTAAAACTTGGTGCATGATAATAGAACATGGAAGGTGTCAAAAGATGAAGATTTTATTATCTTCAATGACTTCATTCATTTAGTCTACATTATTTTTGTAAATAGGAAAAAAATTACAGCAAATACCAGGTCAGTCTTCTTAGCAATTTCAAAGGTTAAATGCCACAATAAGAATATATATTTAAACCGACCTTTGCGGTAGTATCAACCGACAAAATTTTGTGGGCAGAGCTTATCATCAGATCACTCGGGGTATTGTGTTATTAATAGAATGATAAACAAAAATCCCTGTTGATATAAATGTCACATGACCAATGTGAAAAATACCTCAGAAATTTGAATTTTCGAAGTGATTTTTGTAGTTTATATAAGTGACAAAGAACATAATTTTTAATAAGACTGAAAGTTTCGTAGGGAGTAACACTAGGGACCATGCCTGTCAAATATTTTGTTCCAAAAGTAGGTAACTGTGAAGATTATGTATCATTTACTTTCCTCCTCGAGATAACCATGGTCAAATTAATGAACAATCTGAATGTTTGTTCCCCCCACAGCTACAATGTATTTATACCCCCGGTCCCGGTTTAACAGTAAAAAGATCAAATGGTGTTTTTTTTTAAAAGAAAGAATAGTACTAGTAGACCATAAAAGCTACAGTTCTACAACTAGTTTATAAGTTAAAATGTTGACAATATAAACAAGTGATTTAAAAATTTCTAATTAGCTTAAATAAAGTGAATGTAAAACTTAAAACTTTTGTTAACTATTGAAATTTCTATGCCACTTCTTGATTGTTGAATGATTTCAAACCAAGGATAGCACATGAAAGCCATTCAGATTATTTCAAATTGAGTCCTTTACAAGAGTCAGATTGAAGTGGGTATATTAATTAAATTATATATCTGAGATTCCTCTGCCGTCCGAAGGCTTTTTGTTTGACTTGCTGGAGCCGTGGGAGGTTGTAGATCCTTGTTTATACTTTTGGGCACTGTGTTGTCTGTCCTTCTTCGATTTACAAATTCTGATTACCATTTTGGTATCTTCAAACTCTTCTTGCAGTTGTTTTTACACAGAAATTGAAAAGAATGCAAAAAATGTAGCACAATTGAACTTGATACATACATTTTGAAAGTAGTCTTACTCTTCTGTTTCAATATAAAAAAGTCCATGTGAGATTGTGACCTGTAGCAATTCTAGATGTTCGTCTACTGACCATTAATTTTTGCTTGCTTTTTGATCAGTTAGAACAGACCACATGTATCAATTTGCTTCTTTTCAGAATCAGTTAGAACATGAGTCAATTTGCAACAGCATCGTTGGTGTTACTGTGCTTGCTTCTGGTACTGTAGATTGTTGGTTGTAGCTCAGGTCAGGTCAAACCAAAACTTTTAAATTGTTATTTGCTGCTTCTTTGCTAATAATGCAGCATTAAGGAGTAAAAACAATGATTGGTTGGGTTGGAATTAGGGTAATGTGACACAGTGGACCGACATATCTACTCGACTATTGTTTCAGTGAGCTAGATATTGTAGTACTATGAAGATCTAACTTAGCTTGTTGGTATAGTACATTATCATCATGGATATATGAATTATTCACTCAGTATTGACTTTCTACCTGCTTTCTGAATCATTTAGAATACATGATGTGTCACTTTACTTGCATTCAGAATCAGAACATGTGTGTCGGCTTGCTTTTAGAGACAGTCCAAACACATTTGTCACTCATTATGCTTGCTTTTAGAATCAGTCAAAATATATCTCTCTGCTTGCTTTCAGAATCAGTCAGAACATGTTATGTGTCTCTTTAGCTGCTTTCAGAATCAGTCAGAACATGTTATGTGTCTCTTTAGCTACTTTCAGAATCAGTCAGAACATGTCATGTGTCTCTTTAGTTGCTTTCAGAATCAACCAGAACATGTAATGTGTCTCTTTAGCTGCTTTCAGAATCAGTCAGAACATATCATGTGTCTCTTGACCTGCTTTCAGAATCAGTCAGAACATGTCATACATGTGTCTCTTGTCAGTCTTGACCTGTTTTCAGAATCAGTCAGAACAAGTCATGTGTCTCTTGACCTGCTTTCAGAATCAGTCAGAACATGTCATGTGTCTCTTGACCTGCTTTCAGAATCAGTCAGAACATGTCATGTGTCTCTTGACCTGTTTTCAGAATCAGTCAGAACAGGTCATGTGTCTTTCTGAATCATTTAGAATACATGATGTGTCACTTTACTTGCATTCAGAATCAGAACATGTGTGTCGGCTTGCTGTCAGAGACAGTCCAAACACATTTGTCATTATGCTTGCTTTTAGAATCAGTCAAAATAAATGTCTCTGCTTGCTTTCAGAATCAGTCAGAACATGTTATTTTCCTCTTTATCTGCTTTCAGAATCAGTCAGAACATGTTATGTGTCTCTTTAACTGCTTTTAGAATCAGTCAGAACATGTTATGTGTCTCTTTAGCTGCTTTCAGAATCAGTCAGAACATGTTATGTGTCTCTTTAGCTACTTTCAGAATCAGTCAGAACATGTCATGTGTCACTTTAGCTGCTTTCAGAATCAACCAGAACATGTCATATGTCTCTTGACCTGTTTTCAGAATCAGTCAGAACATGTTATGTGTCTCTTTAGCTGCTTTCAGAATCAATCAGAACATGTCATATGTCTCTTGACCTGTTTTCAGAATCAGTCAGAACATGTCATGTGTCTCTTGACCTGCTTTCACAATCAGTCAGAACATGTCATACATGTGTCTCTTGTCAGTCTTGACCTGTTTTCAGAATCAGTCAGAACAAGTCATGTGTTTATTGACCTGCTTTCAGAATCAGTCAGAACATGTCATGTGTCTCTTGACCTGTTTTCAGAATCAGTCAGAACATGTCATGTGTCTCTTGGCCTGTTTTCAGAATCAGTCAGAACAGGTCATGTGTCTCTTGACCTGCTTTCAGAATCAGTCAGAACATGTCATGTGTCTCTTGACCTGTTTTCAGAATCAGTCAGAACACATGTGTCACTTGTTTATAGACTCAATTAGAACACAAACATCTTAAAGTGTTTCCTTGGTTTTAGAATCATGGTCTTATTGATGTTTTGCCAAATTTTATACAAAATAAAGCCTACTTAATTATTACACCTTTTGTGTCAAAGTTTAAATGTATTGCTTTTATAGCTACAAGTTTAAATACTAATTTTATTCTTAATTTTCTATTTTGAAAGCAATAATTTACTAGTCTCATTTTCACTTTGTTTTATATCTTCTTGGTGTTATAATTTATATTCAATGGAGTTTTTAATCCATAATCGTGTCAAACCAAAGACTATAAAATTGGTTGGTTTATGGTTTTTAACGCCACTTTCAACAATATTTCAGTTATATCGTGGTAGTCAGTTTTATTGGTGGAGGAAACCGTAGTAGAAGTACTCGGAGAAAAACACCAACCTGTCAGAAGTCACTGACAAACTTTATCACATCATATTGTTTCGCGTACAACTCGCCATTTATGGTGTTTAGTTGTGATAGGCACTGATTGCACAGGCAGTTGTAAATCCAACTACCATACGATCACGATGACGGTCCCTCTATAGAATTAGTATTTGCTGCTTCTCTGCTAAATATGCCCTTATTCTTATTGCCCGTAATACCATTGGCATGTAGGGCAGCAACAAAGTGCTAAATATGCCCTTATCCTTATTGCCCGTAATACCATTGGCATGTAGGGCAGCAACAAAAGTGCTATATATGCCCTTATCCTTATTGCCCGTAATACCATTGGCATGTAGGGCAGCAACAAAAGTGCTAAATATGCCCTTATCCTTATTGCCCGTAATACCATTGGCATGTAGGTCAGCAACAAAAGTGCTAAATATGCCTTTATCCTTATTGCCCGTAATACCATTGGCATGTAGGGCAGCAACAAAAGTGCTAAATATGCCCTTATCCTTATTGCCCGTAATACCATTGGCATGTAGGGCAGCAACAAAAGTGCTAAATATGCCCTTATCCTTATTGCCCGTAATACCATTGGCATGTAGGGCAGCAACAAAAGTGCTAAATATGCCCTTATCCTTATTGCCCGTAATACCATTGGCATGTAGGAAAGCAACAAAAGTACTAAATATGCCCTTATCCTTATTGCCCGTAATACCATTGGCATGTAGGGCAGCAACAAAGTGATAATATGCCCTTATCCTTATTGCCCGTATTGCCATTGGCATGTAGGGCAGCAACAAAGTGCTAAATATGCCCTTATCCTTATTGCCCATATTGCCGTTGGCATGTAGGGCAGCAACAAAGTGCTAAATATGCCCTTATCCTTATTGCCCGTAATACCATTGGCATGTACATGTAGGGCAGCAACAAAGTGCTAAATATGCCCTTATCCTTATTGCTCGTAATACCATTGGCATGTAGGGCAGCAACAAAGTGCTAAATATGCAGCATAAATGAATTAGAACAAAGAAAAGATGGCTCCAATAAAGATATACCCGGTAGTCATCATCATCTCATTGAAAGGTAACTTATCCTTGTTATCATATACCTGATAAACCTGGTAGTCATCATCATATCATTGAAAGGTAACTTATCCTTGTTATCATATACCTGATAAACCTGGTAGTCATCATCGTATCATTGAAAGGTAACTTATCCTTGTTATTATATACCTGATAAACCTGGTAGTCATCATCATCTCATTGAAAAGTAACTTATCCTTGTTATTATATACCTGATAAACCTGGTAGTCATCATCATCTCATTGAAAGGTAACTTATCCTAGTTATCATATACCTCAGTAATAAATGACTACCTGGTTTAAACAACAATAACTTATAAAATTAGAATTGCTAAAAGTCAAAGATCAGAAATATTATATTAGAAACATATTTTTATAATTTCATTGCACTTTTCAAACACCCACGGTTTAGGTACTAAGATCACGAGATAAGTGCACGGTAAATGAAGCAATGCGTCGTTATACAAAAATGTATTTACTTTTATTATGTTTGACACAAATATCTACAAAGCAAAAATAGCCTCAAGATCTCTTCCTGACGTCTTTTTCATCTCTTCATATTTTGTATAATATTCCTTCAAGCATAACATTTAAATTGAAGGAAAGTTAGGGGTATCACACTTTAATGTACAGTTAGGATCCTTTAATTTTAAAATCACTTTTAGGTTTTAGATATATTACAAAGTACCCACCCTAATTTTAATAAAATGTTCATATGTCATATTGTGATGTAAATAATAAACAGGTAAACATCTTATGTTAAGTCATTAACGGATCACTAGGTACGTACACTGTCAAATTGTACACAACGTGGTCTTGTATATTATCAGGATATTAAATGTGTTATTGAAAATGAATTGAAAATAATTTGAATGAAATGACATTTGTTCTATTTTAAGTAACTGTTGTTATTTTTATTTAGAAACATTTTTAGGTGCACATGGTGCATGAAAGTAATAAATTCCTTCTAAGGTTAAATTGTATTAAAATAATTTGAGGCAATAGGTCCAAAGTTTTTAATTCACTCTGAATATAGGGGGCATTTATTTTTATTTTTTTTTGTTCAAAAAGACAGGTGGTGCCTGGACAAAATATTGAAATAAAAACATAAGCCTAGATCAGAGGTGGTTGTTCCTTTTGTTGATATTGTTGAAATTGTTGACCATCACTGTTTAAACTTTCTTTTCATATTAAGATAATATTTTTTCTAACTTCTGATAAATAAAAGACTTATAAAATTTAAGACATATGAACTATCTACTGTTTAGAATGACATGCTTAATTACCTTTCAGCATTATAATTCTGAATGAATAGGTTTCAATAGTTGATAGGTTGTTTTTTTTTAAATAAGAGTGGATGAAATATTTTAGCTATGCATCTCTGTCTTTTCACACTTACCCCCTTTAACCCCAGTGGTCATGACTGTAAACACCCTAACCCCTTTTACTCCATTGTAATATTTTTTTAGTTGCACTGCTTAATTTTAAAGTGTAGAAAGACATTTGACCTATTACTGTAAATACCCAGTTGTACACTGTATTTTATATCAGACATCAAACAGTTGATCTATACATGTACATGTATTAATTAATCGTGGCATTAATACACACATACATGTGATTCCTCTTAGTAGAACATGTATACCCAAAATGTGTGACATTTATACATTTAACAAGACTATAGTATTAATATAGAGGGGTAGTCATGACTATGATCATGTAGTGATGGATTTACATCTACATGTATCTTTACCTATTTTCCTTTCTCCAATTAACTTCTGATTCTGGCCAGGGTCATCCTAACAGCATAATAGGGCCCTGGGCAAAGCAGTGCACGGGGCCCCTACCTACACAACAACTCACAGGAATAAAACTGTATATGTCGATCAAATTAAACATATATCTATTGTATTGGTACTTTCAACAAAATCAGTGTTTAAGCATTAAAAAACATGCCATACATAGCATATATAGATTAGTATTGGGCCCCTATGCTCGTGGGGCCCCCGGCCAACATATATAGATTAGTATTGGGCCCTATGCTCGTGGGACCCCCGGCCAACATATATAGATTAGTATTGGGCCCCTATGCTCGTGGGCCCCAGGGCAACATATATAGATTAGTATTGGGCCCTTATGGTCGTGGGGCCCCCGGGCAACATATATAGATTAGTATTGGGCCCCTATGCTCGTGGGGCCCCATGAAAAGCTATTGAACATTACACTTAGACGCAAATGACAGTGTTTATTTTACTATGCCAAGTTAGGTATAGCCCATTACATTATTGAACATTACACTTAGACACAAATGACAGTGTTTATTTTACTATGCCAAGTTAGGTACAAATGACAGTGTTTATTTTACTATGCCAAGTTAGGTATAAATGACAGTGTTTATTTTACTATGCCAAGTTAGGTACAAATGACAGTGTTTATTTTACTATGCCAAGTTAGGTACAAATGACAGTGTTTATTTTACTATGCCAAGTTAGGTACAAATGACAGTGTTTATTTTACTATGCCAAGTTAGGTACAAATGACAGTGTTTATTTTACTATGCCAAGTTAGGTATGAATGACAGTGTTTATTTTACTATGCCAAGT
>MJUT01005957.1:126087-140554 GCA_002080005.1 Gigantidas platifrons
CTCTTTCAGAATTGTGTCCGACGACCCCGGCCGCCAACCAAGATGGCCACTGCTACTAAATATAGAAAATTTAGCAAAAAATCAGTTAAAAATTATCTCCTCTAAAACTGCTGGGCCAATTGGGCCCAAACTATGGTGGAATGGTTTTTAGGTGATCCCCTTTCAGAAAACTGTCCGACGACCCAGGCCGCCAACCAAGATGGCTGCCGTTACTAAAAATAGAAAATTCGGCCAAAAATCACTTACAAATTATCTTCTCTGAAACTGCTGGGCCAATTGGGCCCAAACTATGGTGGAATGGTATTCAGATGGTCCTCTTTCAGAATTGTGTCCGACGACCCCGGCCGCCAACCAAGATGGCCACTGCTACTAAATATAGAAAATTTAGCAAAAAATCAGTTAAAAATTATCTCCTCTAAAACTGCTGGGCCAATTGGGCCCAAACTATGGTGGAATGGTTTTTAGGTGATCCCCTTTCAGAAAACTGTCCGACGACCCAGGCCGCCAACCAAGATGGCTGCCGTTACTAAAAATAGAAAATTCGGCCAAAAATCACTTACAAATTATCTTCTCTGAAACTGCTGGGCCAATTGGGCCCAAACTATGGTGGAATGGTCTTCAGATGGTCCTCTTTGTGAAATGTGTCCGATGACCCCTGCTGCCAACCAAGATAGCCACCGTTACTAAAAATATCAAATTTGGCAAAAAATCACTTAAAAATTATCTCCTATGAAACTACGGGGTCAATTGGGGACAAACTATGGTGGAATGGTCTTTAGGTGGTCATCTTTCTGAATTGTGTTTGACGACCCCGGCCGCCAACCAATATGGCCACCGTTACTAAAAATAGAAAATTCAGCAAAAAATCACTTAAAAATTATCTTCTCTGAAACTGCTGGGCCAATTGAACCCAAACTATGGTGGAATGGTCTTTAGGTGATCCCCTTTTAGAATTCTGCCAGCCAAGATGTCCGCCATTACTAAAAATAGAAAATTTGGCAAAAAATCACTTAAAAATGATCTCCTCTGAAACCGCTGGGTCAAATGGGCCCAAACTATGGTGAAATGGTCTTTAGATGGTCTACCTTCAGAATTATATCCGACAACCCCGCCCGCCAAAGAAGATAGCGGCCATTGCTAAAAATAGAAGATTCGCCAAAATTCACTTAAAAATTATCTCCTCTGAAACTGCTGGGCCAACTTTGAGCCAGGTGAGCGATTACAGGCTCCTAGGAGCCTCTAGTTACAGTATGGTAGTCATATTTTTATGTTTTTTATTAGTGTGGTAGTCATATTTTTATGTTTTTTATTATAGTATTATTACAGTATGGTAGTCATATTTTTATGTTTTTGTTACAATATTATTACAGTATGGTAATCATATTTTTATGTTTTTATTACAGTATTATTACAGTATGGTAGTCATATTTTTATGTTTTTATTACAGTATTTTACAGTATGGTAGTCATATTTTTTTGTTTTTATTACAGTATTATTACAGTATGGTAGTCATATTTTGTATTTTTATTACAGTATGGTAATTATATATTTATGTTTTTATTACAGTATGGTAGTCATATTTTTATGTTTTTATTACAGTATGGTAGTCATATTTTTATGTTTTTTATTACAGTATTATTACAGTATGGTAGTCATATTTTTGTATTTTTATTACAGTATTATTACAGTATGGTAATCATATTTTTATGTTTTTGTTACACTATTATTACAGTATGGTAGTCATATTTTTATGTTTTTATTACAGTATTACTACAGTATGGTAATCATATTTTTGTGTTTTATTACAGTATGGTAATTATATATTTATGTTTTTATTACAGTATTATTACAGTATGGTAGTCATATTTTTATGTTTTTGTTACAATATTATTACAGTATGGTAATCATATTTTTATGTTTTGATTACAGTATTTTACAGTATGGTAGTCATATTTTTATGTTTTTATTACAGTATTATTACAGTATGGTAGTCATATTTTTGTGTTATTATTACAGTATGGTAATCATATTTTTATGTTTTTATTACAGTATTATTACAGTATGGTAGTCATATTTTTGTGTTATTATTGCAGTATGGTAATCATATTTTTGTGTTATTATTACAGTATTTTACAGTATGGTAGTCATATTTTTATGTTTTTATTACAGTATTATTACAGTATGGTAGTCATATTTTTTATGTTTTTATTACAGTATTTTACAGTATGGTAGTCATATTTTTATGTTTTTATTACAGTATTATTACAGTATGGTAGTCATATTTTTGATTTTTGTGGCTGGTGCTGTTTTAGCCTTTGTATTTAAAGACAAGGTCAAAGCACTCCTGCAAGACGTAGTGAAAGAAGATATCATTACAACGTACCAAGACGAGCCAGACAGACAAGCTGTTATAGACTGGCTACAAGAAAATGTATGTCTTTCTCCTACGTCTAATTTGTCAGATATTAATATATTCTATTGTTGATTGGTCTTGCGAGAATAGATTTCTCATAGCAATATGGCATTGAAGGTGATGTGATATATGATGAGAAGTCCATTTAGAACAAAACATATCAACTAAAGTATATTTATTGAGGATTTGGTAAGGTGACATCAATGTAACGTCATGTTAAAAATCAACGCTTGTCGCTTGATAATGCACTACCTTACAAAGTACCTTGTAATCATTATACTTTTTCAATCAAATAACGTTTATTTTGGATTCTTGATTCCCATATTAACATTTAATTTCCTCTTTCGGCTTTGTGAAATTGCAGTTCAGTAGGAACTTGTGATCACTATTCTTCCTTCTGATTAAATTGGATGATTTTCTCACTTGGCAAGATTGAATATCACCACATGGACAATGATGGAGATATATGACCGCATTATTATCCTATTGTGGTATGGTGCTGTTGTTGTCGTCCGTATGTAGACAATTTCTGTTCAAAATTTTTAGCTCTAGTGGACAAATCCTTCTTAAGTTTTTACACAACCCAATCCTTGGCACAGAATTAAGGTTCATATTGATTTTGGGTATTGTAACGTACCCAGAACAAGAGGCCCCAAGGTACAAAAATGGGTGTTTCTGTTTTTACGCTAGGAAGTTTTTATATTGCAGATCGTTTGTGCATACATCAAAGATGTGCATGTGTTAAGGATTTTGATTTTCATTAATTATTACCAAAAATATAGATTGCTGAACTTAGTCTTTTTTTGGTGAATTTGGCAAAAAGGGTACATGGTTTGTCCGCGCAACTCCTCCTAAAGTTTTTATGCTAGGAAGTTCTTATTTTGCAGATCATTTGTGCATATATCAAAGATGTGCGTGTGGTAAGGATTTTGATTTTTGTGCATTTTTACCAAAAATATAGATTGTTGAACTTAGTCATTTTTTGGTGAATTTGGCTAAAAGGGTACATGGTTTGTCTGCGCAACTCCTCCTACAGTTTGTAAGTTAGGAAGTTTTTACTTTGCAGAACATTTGTACTCATATCAAAGATGTGCATGTTGTAAGGATTTTGATTTGCATGAATTTTACCAAAAATATAGATTGTTGAACTTAGTTATTTTTTTTTTATTTGTGAATTTGGCTGAAAGGGTACATGGTTTGTCTGTACAACTCCTCTTACAGTTTTTATGCTACGACGTTTTTATTTTTGTTGAATGTGATTAAACATTATATAATATAATAAATAATATATTTTCCGTGTAGACTTAGTTTTCAATAATCTTGGACACAGTCAGAGTGAAGCGGGGGTATTAGTCCCGCTATGCGGACAGTTCTAGTTCTTGATAGTTTTTATTGTATTATTTTTTATAGTTTTTATTTCATCATTTTTTGATAGTTTTTATTTTATTATTTATGATAATTTGTATTTTATTATTTTAGTTTGAATGCTGTGGTGTTGATTCATATACAGACTGGAATAAAAATGAATATTTTAATTGTTCTGGTAACCTCATGACAAACACACTGAGATGTAGTGTACCACATTCCTGTTGTAAAGTACAAGATAGCATCAATGTAAGATAATAGACATTTATAGAACATTTCTCACTTGATTCTAAAAGTAAATGTTTTTTGTTTTTTTTATAGGAGTAATATCCCTTTGGTGCAGGCAGAGGGGTTAATTTTAATTCGAACTTCAATGAAAATACAATTTTTTTTCATCACTTTTGTAAGAAATTTTCTATTTACCGGTAGTATAAAATTATCCCACTATTTTTACAAGGTTCAAATATCTACAAATTGTATGGAAAATGTTCTCAAATACTTTGTCCTTTCAATTCTCCATTTGGTGTAAAACCACTAATTAATTTCTTTAAGGTTTTCTACTAAATTTGTGTTTTTTCGAGCCTACCTGGTCATTTTATCTTAAGTTTAACCTTTCCAAGACCATATATTTTCTGAAACGTACATGATTCCTCTACGTTCTGTCAAAATATCAGGGCATGTTTAAAATCTTGCAGTGAAATGCCATGCTACGGAAAACACCTACTCTAAAAATAGCTCGGTCATCCCCAAGAAATTCAGTATTTATAGGTCATGCATCAAATCCTCCATAGAGGTATTAAAATACAACTAAGTCTATCAAATTTGGGCTCAAAATAATCCCTATATATTTAACTTCAATTATCAATTTTAATTAGTCCATTCCATTCAGTAGTTTTCACAATACTACAAAGTGAAAGGAACTTTTTTCTTGAAAAGGGACTACTTTCGTTTATATTCCAAGCTCTGATTGGTGAATTAGTGGTTTGACACCTAAAGCCAATTCCCGACTTGATGCTAAAATTATACACTTTTAGCATTTTATTATTTGAGTTATTTCCCTTACAGAGGACAAAAGTGTCAATTTCATGCAATATTCAACCAAAATGACATATATTTTTATCATACTCTGTATAAAATTTAAATGTTGTAACCACTTGTGAATTTTTTATTTGCTATAAAGTTAAGCTCTATTATTTTACAAGGTTCAATTACTTTACTTTAAGCATATTTTATTTTCATACAAAACAAGACAAATGGATAAGACACAAGTTGTAAACTTATGAAGTCTTCTCCGGTACATATATAAACATTAACAATGACAATATATTACAAATACAGATAATATGAATAACTACTACAGCAAAAATTGAAAAATAACATAACAGGACAAAAACAGTTCTATTGGTTGGAATATAAGAGTCAGTTTTGTATAATATTTATCTTTAAACACAAATACGGGAACGTATATACAAGGTCATTGTCGTCTGATGTATATTCAATATATAAATTTACTGGACAAATCTTTTAGAATTAATGTATTTTTGGACGAGCAAGAACAGTTTAGAGTTTTTGTCGTTTTCAAAAGAGGCATTTCCAAATAATATATTTTCGATGCTTATATCAAAACCCAAATTACTCATGCCACGCAATAGTTGTATTCTGTGTTCATTATATATATTACATCTTAAAAAGAAATGGTCCACAGACAATTATCTATAAATTTTAAGAAAATTATACTCAAATTCTGAATCCTTTCTGTTGCTCTTCCATTGCACGGGAACCATTTTGTCCTCTGTCAGGGAAATAACTCAAATAATAAAATGTTAAAAGTGTATAATTTTAGAATCAAGTCAGGAATTGGCAAATCCAAATGGCATATTGTTCTTGCATGGAATGACTACAATTTTGCCTGTCACAAAGGAAACAACTCCTGTAAAAATGTTTGAAAACATGATTTTAGAATCAAAACAAGAATGTATAAAAGGTCCATTCAAAACAATATATTATAACTTTTAAGATTTGTATATTTTCAACCTTAAATTAAAAAAATTGAAAATTATATTATTCAATCATACAAATCCATTGTTCATGTTTACCAAGAGGTCATTGAATTTAATGTTGTATTACAATATATTTCTTATAACATGATTATCTCCCTTTGCACTACATTGTTGATGCATTTTTGTCCTTTTTTTATCTTCGGAAGCATGGGTGTAAATAGCTGTGGGCGGAGCAAACATTCAGTTTCTTCATTATTTTGACCACGGTCATCTCGAGGAGGAAAAATCAATGATACACAGTTTCATAGTTACTTTTGGTGCAAAATATTTGACAGGCATGGTTACTAGTGTTCCTCCCTACGAAACTTTTAGTCTTATTAAAAATAATATTCTTCATCAGTCTAAAACCTACAAAAATCACTTCAAATTTCTGAGGTATGTGACCTTGGTCACGTTGGTCATGTGACATACAGTTTCATAAATATGCTGTTCATATCAACGGAGATTTTTGCTGATAAGCTCCGCCCACAAATTTTGGCGGTAGGCACTACTGCAAATTCCCCTTTAAAGGCATATTGTCTACCAAAACCGTTATTTTTTCATACCCAAAATTATTGTCGTTTTCCGTACTGACCTTCATAAAATGAAGATTAAACACCAAATTATTGGCGAATACGCTATGAAACGTTGTTTTTTCAATTTAAAAATGCGTAGCACTTCCTTCAGTTCGTTCCAACGGTCCAACTGATCCCCTACATATATCATGCATTTGTTCCATTTGGAAGATACTGCACTTCTATTCCTCTTTATTTCTGAATCCGTCAAAGTCTGCTTTCTTCCATGTGTTGACACATTCTCTTCCACATGTTGTGTATTGTTTCTAAACAGTACACATGCTCAAGACGGGTTCACATATGATTAGAGTCGGGTTAAATTGAATTATTTTTATCCATCACAATAATTCCGATAACGATAGTTTTGGGTCTTTTTTTGTCAAAAAAAGAACACAAATCATATCTTTTGCAGCATAACTGTTTAATGATAGCTTAAACAAATCATTTATGACAATAATTTTGGGTATGAAAAAATTACAGTTTTGGTAGAGCCTTTAAGCAATTAGCAATCTATCAATTATATAAATTTGATAATATTAGTTTAAAATTGTGTTTTCTTCTAAAATGTGGAGTTAAGTGATTTTAAGATATATTACCACTAATAGATGAAACATTACTTTACCATTCAAAACGTCAGGACATTATGAAAAGAAATGTTAAACAGTGATGGTTAACAATTCCACCAATATCAACAAAACAACAATCCACTCTAAATAGTGATGGTTAACAATTCCACCAATATCAACAAAACAACAATCCACTCTAAATAGTGATGGTTAACAATTCCACCAATATCAACAAAACAACAATCCACTCTAAATAGTGATGGTTAACAATTCCACCAATATCAACAAAACAACAATCCACTCTAAATAGTGATGGTTAACAATTCCACCAATATCAACAAAACAACAAACCACTCTTAATAGTGATGGTTAACAATTCCACCAATATCAACAAAACAACAATTCACTCTCATCTTAACTCTCTCAACACAAAAAAAAAACGTGACATATGCTGTCTTAAATCCTGGTCCTGGCTTGGGACAAGTACAAAAAAACAATTAATGGGATCCCAAGCCTCCCTCTCTTGATAACATTGTTTCTACAAACATCAGACAGAAACATTATAATATAGGTAGATAGGATCACTGTTGATTTTTGCTACAATAATCATTTTCCATTAATGAAAATTTAGCATAATAAAAATCACATCCATGTATTCCTCGATATCTACTTCATTGTTTCCACTGACACTCAACTACCAGGCGTTGGTTCACAACTTTAAACATTTATGCTAAAATAAGATTATCATTTACTACCTATGGTTTGATACAACAGGGAGGACAATTGCCTGAATTTAACTCCCTTTTTCACCGGTGATCTTGAATTCACGTTCACTTGTGACTATGCAATATTAGCAGCAGGCTGATGATGTTCCACAGGTAGTACCATACTCAAGATTTCTTCTACCAATAAAAACTGTAATGTTAAGTAAAATGGCATTAAACACCAGTGGCACTACTAACCAATCTATTTATAAATTCATCTTTATTTAGTTTTAATACAAGTATTTTATATGTTTTAGAGTGGTGTTACAAATATATTATGTGGAAAGGATGTTCTCAGTAAGGTATGTACTGTATATAGAAATTTACTGATTCTGCTTGATGTCAGGAGTTAGACAGAGTGTATTATGTCATATTCAAAAGACTTTCGATTTATATCAATCTGAAGCTGGGAATGTGACATAATATACCCTGTCTAAAACCTGTATGACTAAAATATTATGGTGCATAGCTTTTAATTTTAAAATTCAAACATTTTCATGCCGTTTGTACATGACTGAAGATCTGTTTTCAAATCTAATGTAATTTTTGTACCGTTAGAATATGTTTAAAACGTCAACATCTGTTCCAGTATGGCGGGTTATTTTCGCGGGGTGCTAATTTTCGCATATTTTAGCGGTCTTTCCAAAAATGCCAAAATAAATTCCACTGAATTAACATTTTGCAGTGAAGTACTTTCAGCTATATTCAGATTTTTTTTTTAAATTCCGTATATACATAACTGTATACAATGTGACAATATTGATTAATGCCGATGGCATTTTTACACTTTCATGGTTTACAAGTAAAATCTTAATTAAACTCACACGTATAGACTATAAGGTTTGTTAATTTGTTTCACAGTTTTCCAATAGTAATCAAATGTTACTGACAAAACAACATGTCAATGATTAATTAACATCAAAGACATACCAACAGGTTCATAAAATCAACCAGTCGAGACTGCTAGATGCCCACCAATTATATTTAGTGATTAACAGATTAAAGTGTCATATTGGCTATACCGTTATTTAATCCAGTAATTTATAAATAAATTTGGTAGTAATTTTTGCTAATTAGTAATTTCAAACTGCTGTCTGCAAAATGGATCATAAAAATGTTTCAGCATGTCAAAAACAATCTGGATATTGTCCGAAATGGGTTCAGAGAAACGGGTATAACTGACATTCTTGAGGATGAACTTCCGCTAGCACAGATGTCAAGATCTAAACATTTTAATACACTCGGGGACTTTTAAATGTTGTGATCATGACTTGAATATTTTAACATGCATTTTGTCAACATTTTAATAATAAAGATTTGTATTTGTGGCAGAAATTTAAGGTTCAATGCGTCATTTAGCGTCCGCCAAATTTGTTTTTGCATCACTTAGCATCCGCCAAATTTAAAAACGCCAACATTTTTTGTATGCCTTTTTGACTCAAAATCACAAAATTTTACACCTGCGAAAATAACCTGCCATAAGGTACGTCACAGCGATGCCATTTCAGTTTCATTCTCGTTTTATAAGGAAGAATATCTTTATTTTTCTGACCAATACAAGCAGATAACCTTGGTTAGCCGTAATAGAATACAAAAAAGACTTCTAGAATTGGCAGGCAAATTACATTTTGATCATTTTAATTATGTAATTCCTGCGGTTCACATAACCTGATGTACCTGGTTGGTCGTCCAATGAAAATATAGCATTTTACTAAAATTTTCACGTTGGAATCTCCTGCAAAACTACTCAACCATATAGAACCAAACTGGGGAGGGATGAGATGATTTATATTTATACAAAGTTGATCCTCCATTAATATTAGGAGGGTCTAAAGGGGAAAATTATGTTCATTGTAGACCTTTAAAGTATTTCTTCTTGAAAACCAGAAATGAAAATCACAGACTTGTTACTGTGTTACATCACTGTGATATGCAGATTTAATCTATAAAAATTCAGTTGAATTTGACGTGAAGGTGTGATGATTCAATATTGTACCAATCAATATCCCAAGTCTTATTGTATTGAATACTTGGGAGATCATACTCTAGCATATGTTATGATAAATCTTATTCACCAGGTGAGTAATACAGGCTCATGTGAGTCTCTAGTTTACTAAAGAGGAAAGCTAATCATGCCTAGAGATGAGACCGATTTCAACTTATAAATGAACAACTTACCCACTAATAGACCACATAGAATTTCCTGTAAATTCCTGATTTTTTTTTGATAGAGTGGAGATGTTTCTTTGATCTATACAACTGGATGTATAGATGCTACTCTACAGCTTGTAGAACAAGAATTGCCACTGATTGGAGGGCTGGTCATTGGATTTGCTGTACCTATTGTAAGTTTAATATGATGGTTTAATACAGTAATTATAGAACAAGTTTTTTCATTGGCTGAATTAATTGTCATTTGCTTTACTACAGCTTTAGTAAGGTTAATAGCATTTGTTAACCCTGCTGGTCTACAACTTATAGAACAAAAGTTTTCATTGGTTATAGAGCTATTGATCTACAATTTATAAAACTAAAGTTTTCATTGGTTGAGGAAATGGTCGTTTGATTTACTGGGAACTTTGAATATGATTAGATAATCTTCCAAAATATAGAACTAGAAATTCCATTGGTTGGATGGTTTGACATTGTATATGATGTACCTATGACTAGTAATAGAACCATAATTTGTTTGTGTAAATGTTGATCTACTGCTAATAAAATTAGAATTGTCATTACTTAAGAAAGCAGATAGATTTGGTATATTTACACTTTTTGCTATACTGTTTCCCAATAGACAAGGATACATACAATAGTCAGGTTTCATATATCTT
Source organism: Gigantidas platifrons (assembly GCA_002080005.1). Lineage (NCBI taxonomy): Eukaryota > Metazoa > Mollusca > Bivalvia > Mytilida > Modiolidae > Gigantidas > Gigantidas platifrons. The sequence continues at coordinate 136,641 of MJUT01005957.1, forward strand.
TGAAAAGCCATAATTTAACAAGAATTAATTGGATGTAGGTGAACGTGAAAAAAAATTCATTAAAACTTTGAGGTAGCATTGGTGAAAAGATAAAACAAGAAATATATGATTATTGATGTAATACTGGTAATATGTATATATTAATTTGAATCTCTGTCACTGTGTAACATTGGTTTTAGAGAATACAGAAACAATGTACATGTATATTAATATAACAAATCTGTGTTGTAATGGTTAATATGCTCGCTTCCAGTGAGGTAGATTGAGGACCCGATCGCATCAAACAAAAGACTGTTAAATTGGTATTTGCTGCCCCTCTGCTAAGCACACAGCATTCAGGAGAATGAGAAAAACTGGTTGGCTCAGAATCAGGATAATGTGTCTGAATAGAGGAACATACTGGTAAATATTCATGGACTGTTGTTATTGTGAGCTAGTACTAGATAAACTAACTATGTTGTTCTAGTACAAAGCAGACATTATCATCATGTCATTGTAATATAACTAGCTCTCACCATGATATAGCTTTAAAAGTGATTGCTTAGTGTTAAACAACAATCACTCACTCACTAAAGTCAGTTGCTGTTTGATGACATTTAATGCCACTTTCAACAACATTTCTGTTATAACGTGGCGGTCAGTGTTATTGGTGGAGGAAACCAGAGAACCCAGAGAACACCATCGACCTGTCACAAGTCACTGAAAAACTTGATCACATAATGTTGTACACCTCGCCCTGATCAAGATTCGAACTCACAACATCAGTGGTGATAGGCACTGATTGCATATGTAATTGTAAATCCAACTACTATGCAATCATGGCCACGACAGCCCCTTTTTAAAGTGAGTTGCAGTCTATGTATGTAAAGTAGAATATCATTATAACATCAATTCACATATCCCGGGTAGATGGATGTCTACGTATATTATCCACAATATGAATTTTGTAGCTCTTGGGAATATGTCTGGCAAGATTGCTAGAAGGACAGATTATGGACCAGAAAGCCAGATGGCAGTTTCAACATTAGAATAAACAAAAGACAGATTTCTTCATCAAGAACATGGAGCAATAGTTTATAGTCCATTTTATAAAATAATTTAGTTATATTTCAGTTGTAGATATTGCATGTTTATCTATAATCTGAATTTTGTAGCTCCTGGTAATATGTCTGTCAAGATTATTAGAAGGACAGATTATGGATCAGAAAGCAAGATGGCAACTAGTGTCAACTAGTTAAAAGACAGATTTCTTCATCAAGAACCAGCAGAAAACATTTATCAGTCATATATTTGTGTTACATTTTATAAAATAATTTAGTTATATTTCATTTGTAGATATTGCATATTTATCATATGTACAATGAGATGGTAAATATTTTCCTGTTAATAAAGATTTTTTTTTATAAAGGTCCTTAAGCTTGCATATGACCATACAGTAATTGATGACACGCCACGATATAACTGAAATATTGTTGAAAGTGGCTATAAACACTAAAAACCCAAACCTTTGTGTATAACACACACATATTTTATAAGGAACTGGTTACAGTAAAATTCAATGCAAATCAACAAATCAAATGAAATTGAAAATAGAAAATTGATTAAAGGTGAAAAAAATTCATAAAAATATCATTACAAGGGGAAATAACTTATATTATTATACCTTGCATTATATATTATATATAAAATAAAAGTGATGTTTTTACAAAATTGGTACCCCAGGGAAACATCACTGTTGTTCACCGGTCGACAAATGTTATGTTCCATGTCTGTCCGGAAATGTATCCGTTTTTGCATTCCGGAATTACAATCTTGACCGGAAGTTAAAAACACAAATATGAAGTTTATGAAAACACAAGATAAAAACACACAAATAAGTGTTTATTGCATCCAACATTATTGTAAATAGAGTTTCGGTATAATAAAACAATTATTGCCTGCACTTCCGGTGAACATCATAATTGTTCACCTTAAGTGCAAGCAATAATTGTATATTATTCGCAAATCATAGTGTAGTGGATATGTTTGACAGTGGCTTGAATAAATCAATATCAGGCCATAAAAAATTTAGATTACCAGTTAAATGCTCATACTTAAAAACCTTCAATCAGAACACGTTTTGTATCAGATGCAGTGTTGTGAATGGCTGCTTAGCTCACCTGACCCGAAGGGTCATGTGAGCTATTGCTATCACTGGGCGTCCGTCGTCCGGCGTCCGTCTTCTTTGAAACTGCTGGGCCAATTGGGCCCAAACTATGGTGGAATGGTCTTCAGATGGTCCTCTTTCAGAATTGTGTCCGACGACCCCGGCCACCAACCAAGATGGCCACCGCTACTAAAAATAGAAAATTTGGCAAAAAATCACTTAAAAATTATCTCCTCTGAAACTGCTGGGCCAATTGGGCCCAAACTATGGTTGAATGGTCTTTAGGTGATCCCCTTTCAGAATTCTGTCCGACGACCTCGGTCGCCAACCAAGATGGCTGCCATTACTAAAAATAGAAAATACGTCAAAAAATCACTTACAAATTATCTTCTCTGAAACTGCTGGGCCAATTGGGCCCAAACTATGGTGGAATGGTCTTCAGATGGTCCTCTTTCAGAATTGCGTCTGATGACCCCGGCCGCCAACCAAGATGGCCACTGTTACTAAAAATAGAAAATTTGTCAAAAAATCACTTAAAAATTATCTCCTCTGAAACTGCGGGGCCACTTGGGCCCAAACTATGGTGGAATGGTCTTTAGGTGGTCATCTTTCAGAATTGTGTCCGACGACCCTGGCCGCCAACCAATATGGCCACCGTTACTAAAAATAGAAAATTCAGCAAAAAATCACTTAAAAATGTTCTCCTCTGAAACTGCTGGGTCAATTGGACCCAAACTATGGTGGAATGGTCTTTAGGTGATCCCCTTTCAGAATTCTGTCCGACGACCCGGCTGCCAGCCAAGATGTCTGCCATTACTAAAAATAGAAAATTCAGCAAAAGATCACTTAAAAATTATCTCCTCTGAAACTGCTGGGCCAATTGGACCCAAACTATGGAGGAATGGTCTTTATGTGATCCCCTTTCAGAATTCTGTCCGACGACCCGGCTGCCAGCCAAGATGTCCGCCATTACTAAAAATAGAAAATCCAAAATATCACTTAAAAATTATCTCCTCTGAAACCACTGGGTCAAATGGGCCCAAACTATGGTGAAATGGTCTTTAGATGGTCCCCCTTCAAAATTATATCCGACAACCCTGCCTGCCAAAGAAGATGGTGGCCATTGCTAATAATAGAAGATTCGCAAAAATTCACTTAAAAATTATCTCCTCTGAAACTTCTGGGCCAACTTTGAGCCAGGTGAGCGATTACAGGCTCCTAGGAGCCTCTAGTTTATAAGTAGGAGTGCAAAAATCATACTTAAAAGTTTTTTTTAGCAGTTTTAGTGAAATATTCTTTTTAGATTTACATGGGGAAACAAGTACCAATTTTTTTAAAGCAAATAATGAAATGAATTTACTATGAATTTTAAGACCAGTTTAAATGATACAGTTATGAAAAGAATTTACTATGAATTTAAGACCAGTTTAAGTTATACAGTTCTGAAAAGGACAAGAACAGATATCTGTATAGTGAATACAACATATATTTATTTATATATATACAAATGTGTGATACTGTGTATGTATAACCTAGAAGTGCCTTTTATATTTCCTATAGTATTATATTTACACAGTAATAATTATTTTGTATTAATGTATATGATAATGTTGTGCTTTCACCGGAAAAAATATCTTGCCTTTTGTCATCTTTATGATATACCATAACATATTTTACTGTCTACTTGTTAAGACTGTCTTACTTGAAAGAACAGCTTGCTTTTTCAGACTGGTTTGTTAAGACTGTCTTACTTGAAAGAACAGCTTGC
>MJUT01005958.1:0-20824 GCA_002080005.1 Gigantidas platifrons
AAGATTTTTGTTGGAAAAACAACAAATTTGAAAAAAAAAAAAATTTTTGTTTTGTTGTTGTTTTTTTCGAATTATAAAACCAATAGTTTTTGGCTTTACTATGAGTGTTACTGATTATTGACATTACATGCTTAAAATGCCTTCAATACACAAAATAAAGTTCGGGTGTACTTTTTCCCCTAACATGAAATCAACATCAGGTAAACTGACCCTTACCCAAGCTGAAGAGTAAGAATTATTTCATGAATGGGTGAAATGATCTTTCTAATTTGAGGGTCAAGCTTCTATTGAGAAACCTAGAGTATCTACCTGGAAAGTTACCAACAATTATATTGGGATTGGATTCACTAACATGTAAACAAACAAGAAAAGCATGTTGACTTCTCACCTATACATATACAGAACTATATTTAAAGGTAACTTATCAGTGAAGGCCCTGTTACACGGTAAAGCGAGTATCGCGATACTTGTATCATGCAACTTTTTGTATCATGATCCTTGTCAGTTTACACACTAAATCAAGTAGCATGTTTCATGCAGAGTTTGTTTACAAATTGTTCCCGCTAAAATGGAGAATCCTGACAATAAGGGCATTATCATACAAATTGAGGAGACTCTCCATCTGTTCCTTTGACCAAATATCATCGCTATTTTTCCCCCTTTCCAGTCATGTTTTATTTACCATGTGCTGACCATTTGCTTTTATTTGTTGATGATGTTGTAACCTCCTGACCTCAAACCAGGATCTCTGATTGGTCAGAGATAAAATGTATCGCGATCCTTGCTGTACAGAATAGAACATGTTCTATCCCAAAGTGTGTATCATGCAACTTCTAAAAGTTACATGATACATAGTAATAGCACTGTTTATACTGTATTTTTTGGATTATGATACAAGTATCATGATACTTGTTTTACCGTGTAACAGGGGTTTTAGTTAACAAAGGACACTGATCAATAGGTGTAATTCACAATTACACACACTTTAGTTCTAATGTTATCGATAGATATTACAATTTTGGAAATACATATTTGTCTTAGGCCCAGGACAAATAGTCACTTGAACACCTGACACAGTGCCGAGGTGGTTCAAGCTTGAACACCTGGCACAGTGCCGGCTATTTTGACAAATAAATATTTCCAAAGTTATACAATACATACCAATAAATAATATAACAAGTGCGTAGAAAATGACAAAGAGTAAAATTACATATAGATTCTCCTTCAGTTGCCCGTGGGTTACGATATTTCTCCACTCAAGAGAGTTAAATTAAGAATTTTAACCACAAGCCGTCAGACGAGTGGTTAAAATTTCTAATTTAACTCTCGAGAGTGGAGAAATATCGTAACCCACCTGGGCAACTGAAGGAGAATTTATTTCTCCCATTATTTAACACGAACTTAATTTCAAAAGCCGTCAAACGAGTCAAATGAGTCAAATTCGGGGAAAGGCACGAGACATTTTAATCCTCTAGAGGATTACAGATTTTTTTCCACCACTGGTTCAGCGGGGTTAAAACGACGTCATAATGGGAGAAAAAAATATCTCCCATTATGACGTCTTTTCCACCACTGGTTCAGCGGGGTTAAAACGGCGTCATAATGGGAGAAACAAATTTCTCCCATTATGACGTCTTTTCCACCACTGGTTCAGCGGGGTTAAAACGACGTCATAATGGGAGAAGCATATGTCTCCCATTATGACGTCGTTTTAACCCCGCTGAACCAGTGGTGGAAAAATCTGTAATCCTCTAGAGGATTAAAATGTCTCGTGCCTTTCCCCGCATTTGACTCGTTTGACTCGTTTGACGGCTTTTGAAATAAAGTTCGTGTTAAATAATGGGAGAAATAAATTCTCCTTCAGTTGCCCAGGTGGGTTACGATATTTCTCCACTCTCGAGAGTTAAATTAAAAATTTTAACCACTCGCCTGACGGCTTTTCAAGTGTTTATGGAACAACACTACCGTTATAGATTTTAAACAAAAGTTTATTCCAGAATACTATGTAAAACATCCACCTGTTAGTAAAATGTATGTTTTTTTTCTTCTCAAATACTACAATATAAATGTACATGTACTTACGACTTTGTCCACTTTCACCCAACAAGTAGATATTATATATTTTTTAGAAACAATATCACTACATATAGAGTGTAAGTCAGTTACCGACTTCGATCTCGGGTTCAAGCTAGATAAACACCCTCGACCGTGCTTTGAGCACCTCGACCGCTACACGGTCTCAGCGCACAATTTGCACGGGCTCAGGTGTTCATCTAGCTTGAACACCTCGATCTCAGTCTGTAACTATTACTTAGTTTCAAGGTGGACCACTGTTTTGTAATTCGCTGTAATGTACAAACATAACATACAATGGTTAACATGTAAAACCACGTGTGCAACTTCATTGTTTTTGTGAAATAAATTTGTCTTTTGCTCTTTACTTTACTTTTCGTTTAACATGATTGAAAATAGGACTATAGTTAAGGTTACGATGTTTAATGCCACTTTCAACTCAACAATATTTCAGTTATATAGTGGGGGTCAGTTTTATTGGTGGAGGAAACAGGAGTACCCGGAGCAATCACCGACCTGTGGTGAGTCACGGACAAACACTATAACATAATGTTGTATCGAATACACCTCGCCATGAGCGGGATTCGAACTCACAACTTAAGTGATGATCGACACTGATTGCATAGGTACCATACTAGGGGTGGATCCATGATTTCCAGTTAGGGTGTGCACTTAAAATAATCGCGCCCAGCGGAGCGTGCCGCGAAAATTTTTGGGGTGTTTCGTGTGAAAAATCACGATTTTACGCAAAAAATCATTTTTTTTCTCCAATTTTAAGGGGGGGGGCGCCGGGTGCGCCTCCACCTGGATCCGCCGCTGCATACGATCATGACCACGACGGCTCCCCCCTTAAAATTAAAATTGAGGAACAATGTTCAATAATATAACCAACCACAACATGACCTACCCCGACTGAAAACACCACCCACACACGCTTAATGTTTTATTTTATCATTATTTCTATACCTACCAATAATATTTACAATTCAGCTATTATCAAAATAATGTTGATACTAAATACAAAATGAATTATTTTCAAAAGAATTGTTTTTTTTATGAAGATATCTTAATGTCTTTTCCTTAAATAAAATTATATCATTTAAATAATCAACATACCAATGTTGATCTGCGTCTTTTAAACAAACCCTCTAACAATGACTAAAGCACTAACACACCATAGATATATAATATCTAACTTGCTCAAAGCAGTACTACTGTCATGTACAACAAGTATAAGGCACCAACGAGACACATCAATATAAACACATGATCAGCCATCAGTATAGCAAACTTTATTTATCCATCACAAGCAATAATATCAGTTTTTTTGCCTTGGTTTCACGAATCAGAAATGTCTTGTGGCAAACTTAAACGTATATTTCTATAAGCCATTCATAAACCAAAGACTCCTGCTATCAAACATGTTCTTAAAAAAAAATAACAAAGTGAATATAGTATCGGTGTTAATATATCGATAATGAGCACCTGTGGTCTAACGTTGAAATTAAATTGTGTCTACTGCTTTAATCTAATATATCCAAATTAGAAAACGCTATATGCTACAATTCAGAGAGCAGTTTTATAACGGTTGGAAAATAAAGGCAAATGATTAAATTATAAGAAAATTATAAGAAAATCCAAGGGTTAATAGCCTGAATAAGTAATGGTATAAGAATAACCTCGTTATTTTACTATGGGTTTTAACCTGATTGTCTCCCCGTGGTCAGTCGTGGTTATTTTATAGCCTTGTCCATAATTTATATTCGGTATAAACCAAATAATTACTACTCAAAATCTGTATGTTTAATGTTATTTATTCACTCAAATGTGTTAGTGTTGTAAGTGTATGCATCACGTATGTAATTTCTGAAGACAACTATCATACTATAAAGTACATCCAAAGATCTTACATTATTTTCAAGCAATTATTGGACAAATAGAAATTGACGTACATCCAGGTGAAGACAGGTAAAATAAATTAGTATAATGTAAACATACTTTAGTATTTTATTTGATACAGCAAATGAAATTGGGCAAAAATTATTACAACATTTAAAAGGATGTATGATATTTTAACCACTTGTTAGTCGACAGGCTGATTAACAGTTGTCTGATAATATTTAAAAAGCTTTTAATTAAATTTCATTTTTATATCGATGGTGACTCTTTAAAGATTGTAAGTTTTAAAGCATAAACAGAAAATGTACTTATTGATTAAGAAGTAATTTGAATATAATTGATATAGTCTTGATCCAGAGGATGTGCAGGGGTAGAATAGGCACAAGGTTTCTCCGTCCTAGAGGCACTAGTCCTCTAAAAGGGGTCATCGCCGCGGGAACCCCGGGGTATAGATATGGGACCGAGAGCTTCTTCGGCTTGAAGGAGCGTCCGTCGGTTGTGCGGGATGTAGAAATGCACAGCCAACCCGTCCTTCGGATGAGACGTAAATAAAACCGAGGTCCCGTGTTGAGAGATTGCCACCCTCTTCGCACGTTAAAGAACCCAGTGTAACAGCTCACTATGAGCATTATGCTCATGATGAGTGGTCCATAAGAGACCTGTTGCACTGGCTAAATTATCCGTTTCTACCTATCACGTTTCCTTGTTTCGAGTCACGTGGCGTTTAAATTTTTAAATGTTCTCGTCCTGAATATAGCTGAAAAAATGCTCACTGGACGTTAAACACCAATCAATCAATCAATCAATCAATCAATCAATCAATCAATCAATCAATCAATCAATCAATCAATCAATCAATCAAAATTACCAGAACCATTTTAAATATAATTGATATAGTCTTGATCCAAAATCACCAGTAACCATTTTAAATATAATTGATATAGTCTTGATCCAAAATCACCAGTAACCATTTTAAATAAGTGTGGCGTTAACCTACATAAAATGTAGTAATTATGAGAAAGTTATCCAAGATAAGTAAATCGGCTGACGTTGTAGATGTATTTAAGAGCAAAACAATATGTAATCTGGATGCTTAAAGTCCCACTGCCTATATATTTGACTAAACATAAAAACCCGATTGTTTAATGATAAAATCATTTAAACTTGTTTAAAACATTTAAAAAACGCAATAAAATTGGTCTTTCAGCTCGCATTTCTATATAATAACGGGGAAAGCAAGTCGCGAGAATTTTTTCAATCCTGACTATACTTCCCACGAAGATTTCCGTATGGATACGACCTCTGTTGAACTTGAACCTACGCATGCGTATTGAGATTGTTGTCAATGAAAGAAACATGTCGGAATCTGGTAAGTGCAATGTTTACATTTTAACGATGAAAATAAACTGTACATTGTGGCTGATGGAAGTTATAATCTTATTCCGTAGGTGAATACATCGAAGGGCATATGCGCTGTTTATTTATAGCTGGCACCACACGAGCATTCGGCAGACTCCGTAAATTTACCGACAATTAATCAGTCACCTTCTTCTGATGCAGCATCTTGGAATTCGTCAATATCGTTCTCTCAACCATTCTTTCTCACATATATCAACACGAAAATGAGTTAAAACATTATTTTATTAAATATAAAATATGTATGGTACATTTTTTGGAGAATGCAGCTCATTAAAAAAAACGGTCGTATCTTAGGCAGTGGGACTTTAAATCCATTTCAATCATTTTACATATCATATAGAATCATCATATATATACTTGGACGTTACACGCGATGTTCGTACTAGGCAATGGGCTGAGATAGCCTACCGTGCAACCCCCCCCTCCCACCTTCGAACCCCACTAATTTTTTTGAGCCCTTTTTAACATCCTTTCGACAATTTTGCCGGATTTTCAGATTTTTTTCATTCTTCACTGTTGCTGAGGTCTTGTAGCTTATGAACAACTATTAGAATATAAAAACTGGGGTTTGGTGGATAGCTGATTATATTATCGTTCAAATGAATACAAGTTATTAATATTTTATGAAGTTCAGTAATCGTAGAAGTCAAAAAAGATATCCATACCCCTGATAAAATTGCGTAAAAACGAGATTTTTCGCTTTTTGTTTTACACAACTTTGATGATATTTTTATAATGAATTTATTAAAACTATTGCATTTACGGAAAATTAAACCCATTACATCATCAAAAAACATGTTTTGTAGTGTAGATTGCAGAAAAATGAAATATTATGATTTTTGCCGATTTTAGCTCTATTCAGCCCAAATCGCGTAATATCTTTTTCATAATATAAATTGACAACCAAATTATACATCTGTCGTATGAAGTTATGTTATGGAGACATCTTAAAATAAAATTTGTTCTAGTACCACCCTGTATAGTGCTTCTAGCGGCAAAATATTACCCCTTACCCTGACGAAAATTGCATAATATTTTCTCATCAGTATTAGTCCGTGGGCTAGCATAACCCCCCATACACCCCCATCTTCCATGTTAACATATTGTTTTAAGTCCTCCTATATATCCCCTTGAAGAAAAAACATGTTAACATTGAAAAGTTTGGGACGAACTTGCCGTTTGAGGCTAATATTTACACCCTGTCGCAGCTTTTTGAGGATTTTTGATTTTTTCCAAATTTTGTCTTTGCGAGCATTAAATGCATACTAAACAGTCTTGAAAGTATATCAATATAGTATCAAATGAAAGCTTATTGTATGAACTTTCAATTGAATACAAGATATATACACTTTGTGGCTATCAAATTTTGTCAGACATGAAAAACCTACCCCTCCCCTTCCTGAAATATATCACATTTGAATAAATCAAGCACTAGTAATCCTTTATGAAATGATTTTTGGGGTCAAAATACTTGAAAAATGGGATATTTTCAATTTTGGAGATTTTCACAGGATTCTGCTTATATCTTAATTTTACTAATGAAATAAAGGATACCGCATCATAATGACGGTTGATTTTTGTATCTGGGTACTCTAACAATGTAAAAAGAGAATAATTATGTTCTTTCTACCTACTGATTAACAAAACAATACGAAAATATTAGCCCTTCCCCTCTAAAAAACATGTAAAATTTGATGAAACTCGGTTTATTTCCTTAGAAACATGGTCGGGAAGAGTGAAATTTTTATTTGCCCTGTAAGATCTTTCAATTCTTTATTTAAACAAATCATATGAACATCATCTAAGAGGGTTTAAATTCTACCAATGTCAGAAAACATGAAAAATGGGTGATTTCTAATTCTCAGAATTTCTACAGAATATTCCTTATTGTCCAGGTTAAGCTGCTTTATGGGAATTGTTGTCCAATCAATATAGTTTTATCTGAATGCTGAATGTATTAGCATTTATTTTAAAAACCATTAACCCTCATATATGCATATTATGATGCCCATTTTAGCTAAATTCCATCCCTTCCTTTACTTGAAAACTGGGACAAATATACATGACATATTCAATATTTCCATATTTCAGTTTCATTCTTCAACAAATGACCTGAACAATGAGTATTGCAAACGGCCAAACAGTATTGAAAATTGGCGAAACAGTTCTCACTAGTCTTCCTTTTCACCATCAATCAACGGGTATAAAACATCGTCGAATTCATCATCACTTTCATCGCTTTCTGTCAAACCTGCAATATTTTCCTCAACTAAAACGTCNTGTAGTAATTATGAGAAAGTTATCCAAGATAAGTAAATCGGCTGACGTTGTAGATGTATTTAAGAGCAAAACAATATGTAATCTGGATGCTTAAAGTCCCACTGCCTATATATTTGACTAAACATAAAAAATCACTTTCATCGCTTTCTGTCAAACCTGCAATATTTTCCTCAACTAAAACGTCATGGAGTTGTCGTGGAATGAAATCACCAGACACCCATTTTGGTTCAATCATCCCATCAACACACCGCCAACCATTGTCATGCGTTGGCTCCGGACATACTGGTTTTACAATATGGGCTCTTTTCCAAATTCCTACCTGATAGTTACAACAAGCAGGTAAAAGCCTCCATCTGCAGAAACAAATCCTTTGAAATTTGCCAGGAATCTCCAATTTGTGCAAGAGCACTTTGGAATTGGGATGACTTTTATAATGTCTTAAATGGCTTGACTTTTCCAATCCCCTTAAATGTGCTCGTTGTACCACAGCATGTAAACGCGTGCAGGCCTAAAAGTGCTGTACATAATTCCTGCTGGTACTACTGTGCTAATTTGGTGATATCTATCAACCTTTTCTTGTTTCCAGTTCCAGTATCAAGGAGAATTGTCACTCATTGTTATACCCCAGCTCCACCGGAGGGGGTATACTGTTTTACCTCGTCTGTCCTTCCGTCTGTCTGTCTGTACGTCCGTCCGTCCGTCCCAAGACCAAAATGGGTGTCTGGTGATTTAACTCCACGACAACTCGCAGATGTTTTAGTAGAGGAAAATATTGCAGGTTTGACAGAAAGCGATGAAAGTGATGATGAATTCGACGATGTTTTATACTCGTTGATTGATGGTGAAGAGGAAGACTAGTGAGAACTGTTTCGCCAATTTTCAATACTGTTTGACTATTTGTAATACTCATTGTTCAGGTCATTTGCTGAAGAATGAAATTGAAATATGGAAATATTGAGTATATCATGTATATTTGTCACAGTTTTCAAGTAGAGGAAGGGATATAATTTAGCTAAAATGGGCATCATAATATGCATATATGAGGGTTAATGGTTTTTAAAATAATGCTAATACATGCAGCATTCAAATAAAACTATATTGATTGGACAAAAATTCCCATAAAGCAGCTTAACCTGGCCAATAAGGAATATTCTGTAGAAATTCTGAAAATCTTAAATTACCCATTTTTCATGTTTTCTGACATTGGTAGAATTTAAACCCTCTTAGATGATGTTCATATGATTTGTTTAAATAAAGAATTGAAAGATCTTACAGGGCAAATACAAATTTCACTCTGCCCGAGGATGTTTCTAAGGAAATAAACCGAGTTTCATCAAATTTTACATGTTTTTTTTAGAGGGGTAGGGCTAATATTTTCCTATTGTTTTGTTAATCAGTAGGTAGAAAGAACAGAATTATTCCCTTTTTACATTGTTATAGTACCCAGATACAAAAATCAACAGTCATTATGATGTGGTATCCTTTATTTTATGAGTAAAATTAAGATATAAGCAGAATCCTGTGACAATCTCCGAAATTGAAAATATCCCATTTTTCAAGTATTTTGACAACAAAAATCACTTCATAAAGGATTACTAGTGCTTAATTTACTAAATGTGATATATTTGTTTGGTTTAGTATAAAAAAGATCTCAGTTTAGAACGAAATATTTTTTATCTAAACTTTTTACGGAAAAAATGTCTTTTTTTGTCATTTTAGGAAGGGGGAGGGGTAGGTTTTTCACGTCTGACAAAGTTTGATAGCCACAAAGTGTATATATTTTGTATTCAATTGAAAGACAAAAATTGAAAAAAATCAAAAATCCTCAAAAAGCTGGGACAGGGTGTAAATATTAGCCTCAAACGTCAAGTTCGTCCCAAAATTTTCAATGTTAACATGTTTTTTTCTTCAAGAGGATATATAGGAGGACTTAAAACAATATGTTAACATGGAAGGTGTGGGTGTACGGGGGGTTATGCTAGCCCACGGACTAATACTGATGAGAAAATACTATGCAATTTTCGTCAGGGTAATGGGTAATATTTTGCCGCTAAAAGCCCTATACAGGGTGGTACTAGAACACATTTTATTTTAGAATATCTCCATAGCATAACTTCACACGACAGATGTATAATTTGGTTATCAATTTATATTATGAAAAAGATATTACGCACTTTGGGCTGAACAGAGCTAAAATCGGCAAAAATCACAATATTCCATTTTTCTGCAATCTACACTACAAAACATGTTTTTTGATGATGTAATGGGTTTGATTTTCCATAAATGCAATAGTTTTAATAAATTCATTATGAAAATACCATCAAAGTTGGGTAATATTTTGTCTATTGAAAACAAAAGGCGAAAAATCTCGTTTTACGCAATTTCATCAGGGGTAGGGATAGATTGTTTGCCTCCTACGATTACTGAGCTTCATAAAATATTAATAACTTGTATTCATTTGAACGATAATATAATCAGCTATCCACCAAACCCCAGTTTTTATATTCTAATAGTTGTTCATAAGCTACAAGACCTCAGCAACAGCGAAGAATGAAAAAATCTGAAAATCCGGCAAAATTGTCGAAAGGATGTTAAAAAGGGCTAACAAATGTAAGTTCGTCCCAAAATATTCAATGTTAACATGTTTTTTTCAAGAGCATATATAGGAGGACTTAAAAAAATATGTTAACATGGAAGGTGGGGTGGGGGTGCACGGGCGGTTATGCTAGCCCACGGACTAGTACCTATAACGGTAACAGAACGTTACGACGTTTTTTTTGTCAAAATAGGGGTCGTTTTCTCTGACGACTTGTTGTCTCATTGATATTTACCCCACGGCCACTATATTCAAGTTATTAGTGAACAACCATATTAGAAAAACTTGAATAGCTTTGAAAAAAAAATATATATGATTTTTTTTGTATTGCATATATGTGCTGATCAATAAATATAACAGAACAATAATGTACACGTATTAAATAATGAAACAAAAACAAAATATTCGAATGGACATTTACTGACTTCTTAAGATTTCAACTGTTATTTTCTAAGAACATCCCTCCATTTCGTTCAGAATAGAAAGAATGTCAAGATGGACGTTTTCAGAGAGTTTAAGTACTCCACGAGTAAGTTTTAGCTGTGGGGAGATATATATCACTGATGCAGAAGGTACAATAGCACGTTTGTCTTTCAATAGTTTGTACGAAAGTCCAGATTTCGTTTTAAAGGATTCGAAGTATAGTCCGCGGATAATATTTGAGTTTTTTTTCAAAAGATGCACCCCAATCATCAATTTCTCTCTCAGATATAATTTCCGGACAAGAAGACGCATGGAATAAATAGTATTCAACATTTTCATCGTCCGTATATAAAGCTAACAAAGTACCATCATGAATCAAATCCGCCATTGAATATTCCTCATCCTCCGATTCGACATCAACATCGCTGTTTCGAACACGTTTTAACGAGACAGACTCTTTGTCACCAATTGCATTATTTGTACAAGAAGCGTAATTACCAATTACACAACCGTCACATGAATAACAAGACAAATATATAACGTTCAGTTTATTCGATTCTTCAGTTGATGCTAACGCACAAACCTGGTGCAAGCGTCTTATACCAGGAACAGGTTTGTAGTTTTCGTCAGAATCACGGCTTATGGTGTCTACATATTTAAAAATACGTCTTTTACAAAAGCAGAAGGTAGATTTTGTGTCCTTCAAGTTTTTTTTCGCAGTATTTATAAAAGTCAAGTGCGTTCTGTACGATCGTAGTTCTCCGCAAAACCGCTAAATCAACTTGACTTTTAAGAAAACCACCGGCGGAGTCCTGAGGCCTCTTAGCGTGACTGGTTTCAAAAAAGTTGCGGATGAAAAGATCTTAATCATGATCCGCACAGATATGGCTAATTATGCCGAAACAGTTACGGCTCTTGTATTGTACGAGACAGCCGTAGGTAAATTCATGTATAGTATTAATATCATAACTGATTGAATCAAGATATTCTTTTATTAGAGATTGGACTGTACTTGTGAAATATTGATCATGTTTGTCGTCCGGGCTAATCACAAAAAAATGTTCCGTAACAATGAAAGGATCGTCGGGTAAGCTTTCAACCCCATCCAATTCTAAAATCGCATGTCTATGTATTATCGAAACATGAATTGAGACTTCTGTTCATTGAAAGTACGTTTGTTGCAGCTCTATTTTTCCTTACATCCGTAGTTTTCGGAGTAGTCATGGATAACTATAATGTAATTCTGGGGTCAATTTTTCTTCAGACACTGAAGTTGCGAGTTTTGTCAAAACGCGCGGAACTGATGACCTGCGAAATTATCAAGAACTTTTCTGAAGTAATTAAACATTTCGAAAGGTTTTGTACATTTTCTGACAAGCGTGAGCTTCCTTTTATTCTTAGTTGTGATATATTCATAACACTCCCAATGCACAGTAGGGCTATTTTGATAATCAGTTAACTCTTTTTCGGAGAATTGAACTAAGCGAACACCACAGCTAGAACATTTTCTGTGAAGACATGCTTTATTGAAACAGTTACTAGACGGATCTTTTTCACACAGAGTAGCAGTTGCTACATGTATATCAGTAAGATGTTCATATACCGGGAAACTTTCCCTTTCATCTTCCGTTAATTCAGGAATCACATACTTTTTCCTAAAGTCCATACATGTTTTAAACAAAGATTTCGCCTCCACGTGGTAATATGTTTTCTATGTTCGTACGCTTATGGCGATGGAGTTGAAGAATATCTATAATGTAAAATTCACCCTTTACATGTTGACTTCAAGAAATATTTTGATGATTTCAATAGGTTATCAGAAGTCTTAAATCGATGAAGGATTTCAATAGGTTATCAGAAGTCTTAAATCGATGAAGGACAAACGATACAATGACCAAGCAAGCAAACAAAAACCAAACAAAAACAAACAAACAAACAAACAAACAAACAAACAAACAAAAAACAAACAAACAAAAAGGACACAAGGACAAACAATAATCTACAAATCACTACACCAGAACTAAAGATAAAGAACTAAAGAGCCGGGATGAACTCTTAAAGAAAGGAGACATAGCACTGTGAGAAAAAAGCCGTTTAAATCGTGTCGACTTTCGTTGATAAAAAGTAGAGTTGTGATCCCATTAACTCATTTAATCCACCACATTTTATGTGTTTAAAGGTTTGAGGTGAGAGTTTTGTTGATATTAAAGGTATTGTTTTACATTGGACGCCGTAACTGAATTAACAAAAAGCGATACCGGTGTCATACAGTAAACCTTCCCCCATACTAGATTAACCCCCCGGAAGATTTACTATATAGTAAATCTTCCCCCATGGGGGAACGTTTACTATATAGTAAACCTTCCCCCATGGAGGAACGTTTACAATATAGTATTTATTCCGCATAGTAAACCTTCCTACCTAACCGTAAACGGTTCGGATTTTACGTATTATAGGAGGAATGCGCTATTATACTGCAAAATGGCTCCTTTTATTTTTTTTGAATACAAAGCATGTGCTTTATAACCTTTTAATCATAACCGGATATAATTAATGGTAAATAACAATTAAAATTAACACGATTAAGGTGCTAAATTCCGAATCAATAGTAATCATCCGGTTTAAGGGGAAACATTTACTATATAGCAAAATATCCGGGGGGGGGGGGATGATCGGCTATGGATGGGGGAATGTTTGCTATATAGTAAATTTCCCCCCGGGGGAATATTTGCTATATAGTAAAGTATCCGGGGGAAGGTTTACTATATAGCAACTATTCCGAGGGGGAATGTTTACTACATAGTAAACATTCCGGGGGAAGGTTTGATATGCGGAAGGTTTACTATACGACACCGGTATTTAATTTTTTCTTATTCCATTGTGCCATTTACGTCCTTTTAATTTTTTTTTATTAAATTTGATCAGGTACTGAAAGTATAATCTTTAAACTTGCATTCAAGTTATTTATAATATTTAATGTCTAAGCACATTTATTTATTGTACGTTGAGCATTTTGTGAAAAACGAATATATCAATTTTGTACTTGTTGTATTATGTTATCATTTTTCTGTCTAAGAAACAATGAAAAAACCTTGTACAGTAATATTTTTCAAATCTAGTTGACAATCGATTAATTTTGATAGCTACCACACCTATAGCTCTACACCACATAATTGTTATACTCTACCAGTAGACGAGTATTGTTATACTAAATATAAAGAAATCATTTCGGAGATATTCAGAACAAAATATATGAAATGTATTAGATTTTGGCAAATTTGTGATTGCGCTTATTTTTACTCAACAACTGTGAAAAGTTTGAAGATAACAAAAGGTAAATGGAAGCCATAAATCGAAGAAGGACAGACAATACAATGGCCAAAAGAAAGAAAAAGAAAAGAACAAACAGCAATCTACAAAACACTACACAGAAAACTCAAGTTTGACAATCATGAACTGCACGGAAAATTAAGGTGAACTCAGATACTCCGGAAGGGTAATTAGTTCCTAATCCACGAGTGACACACAACCGTTTAACAAATATACGATTAATGTATCATGATGAACGATTGCGACGTATTTGATTTTACACCTCGTAACAACAACCCAATAATTAACGGCATGGTATAAACACCATTTCCAGTTCTTTAGCAAAGTATATTTGTATAAGATGACACGTTTTCATGTTTACCAGACTATATCATTATTGACATGAAAATAAATGAATAAAACAAAATGGTGTGGTTTATGATTTTCTAGGAAATGATAAAGATTATGTATCGTATCGATTTAATTCTAAATAGACTACTTCATCTCACTAGATATTGATGCAAATTTGACGAGAAACAGTTTATAAACCATAAAAATGTTCTAAGGGAAAACTTGTTTATTTTTTTATAAAAAAAAAATCAGGACAGGTATTCCCTTGGTGAAACAATACATTTGATATCGGTATAGTTATTTAGATGGATATTTTATTTTCTACAATAACTTGAGTAGACGTATTAATATAAATAGCCATATTATTCTTTTATTATGTGCTTAAAAGAGCAGATAAATATGTACGATCATGACATGTCAGACTTTTGTCGTTTCTATTACTTTAAAAGTAACAGAACTTATTACGCATTCTTAACCAAATAACATATTTGTTTACTAAATAAGACATCGTATTAATTGTAGAAGAGTAAAACAATGAAGGCAAATTTTCAAAGTGTGATGTTTAGTCATTTTGACCTGTGACCTGTGTGATCTTAAAATGTACATTCAATAATTAGCATACACCACATAAATATCGAGCACAGTATTACCCCCCCCCCCCCTACCAGAGGAGAACAACAAATGTATCCCTCTTATCAGGCCAGATATCAGCTGCTCCTAGATTATAACTTACTATTATATTGTCTTCCTCAAGAGAGGTCACCTCTATTATAAAGCTACTTATTTTGTTCATCACAGAAGGGATGACATTATAAAACGGGTCTACTGTATATGTAGATAAAATATAATAAGTATACAAGCTAATTCACTGGCAAAGCTTAAACGCATACACATGCACATCACAAACGAACATATTAACAACACAATATAACATAATAAGAACGGTGATTGTTGGTTTTGTTGATATTGGTGGAATTGTTGACCACCACTGCTTAAACGTTATTGTCATGAAGCCAAAATAAGACCTTGTGATATTACAATATAGACGGTTAATTCGGTCATCCCAGTTATGTTGCTGTTTAATGTATATTACGCCTTACGATTTCTCATAATTGAATTGAGCTGAAAAACAGACAGAATGCCAAACGTTATCTGTTGTCTAAGAGCAGAAAGAGATAGAATGCCAGCCGTTATCTGTTGTCTAAGAGCATAAAAACATACAGAATGCCAGAAAAAGAGATAGAATGCTAGCCGTTAACTGTTGTCAAAGAGCAGAAAAACAGATATAATGCCAGCCGTTATCGGTTGTATAAGAGGAGAAAAACGGATAGAATGCCAGCCGTTATCTCTTGTCTAATAGCAGAAAAAACAAATAGAATGTCAACCGTTACATTTGTATTTGTTGTCTAACATCAGAAAAAAACAGATAGAATGTCAGCCATTTTCTGTTGTCTAAGAACAGAAAAAAACAAATCGAATGCCAACCGTTACATGTATATGTTGTCTAAGAACAGAAAAACAAATAGAATGCCAGCCGTTATCTGTTGTCTAAGAGCAGAAAAACAGACAGAATGGCAATCGTTATCTGTTGTCTACGAGCAGAAAAACAGATAGAATGCCAACCCCTATCTAGTCTAAGATCAGGAAAATAGATATAATGCCAGCCGTTATCGGTTGTATAAGAGGAGAAAAACGGATAGAATGCCAGCCGTTATCTCTTGTCTAATAGCAGAAAAAACAAATAGAATGTCAACCGTTACATTTGTATTTGTTGTCTGACATCAGAAAAAAACAGATAGAATGTCAGCCGTTTTCTGTTGTCTCAGAACAGAAAAAACAAATCGAATGCCAACCGTTACATGTATATGTTGTCTAAGAACAGAAAAACAAATAGAATGCCAGCCGTTATCTGTTGTCTAAGAGCAGAAAAACAAATACTAGTAGAATGTCAACCGTTATCTGTTGTCTAAGACCAGAAACACAGATTGACCGCCAACCGTTATCTGTTGTCTAAGAACAAAAAAACAAATAGAATGCCAGCCGTTATCTGTTGTCTAAGAGCAGAAAAACAGAGAGTATGACGGCCGTTATCTGTGGTCTAAGAGCAGAAAATCAGATATAATGCCAACTGTTATCTGTAGTCTAAGAGCAGAAAACAGACAGAATGCCAGCCGTTATCTGTTGTCTAAGAGCAGAAGAAAAACCAGATAGAATGCCAACCGTTATCTGTTGTCTAAGAGCAGAAAAACAGATAGAATGCCAGCCTTTATCTGTTGTCTACGAGCAGAAAAACAGATAGAATGCCAACCCCTATCTAGTCTAAGATCAGTAAAATAGATATAATGCCAGCCGTTATCGGTTGTATAAGAGGAGAAAAACGGATAGAATGCCAGCCGTTATCTCTTGTCTAATAGCAGAAAAAACAAATATAATGTCAACTGTTACATTTGTATTTGTTGTCTAACATCAGAAAAAACAGATAGAATGTCAGCCATTTTCTGTTGTCTAAGAACAGAAAAAACAAATCGAATGCCAACCGTTACATGTATATGTTGTCTAAGAACAGAAAAACAAATAGAATGCCAGCCGTTATCTGTTGTCTAAGAGCAGAAAAACAAATACTAGTAGAATGCCAACCGTTATCTGTTGTCTAAGACCAGAAACACAGATAGACCGCCAACCGTTATCTGTTGTCTAAGAACAAAAAAACAAATAGAATGCCAGCCGTTATCTGTTGTCTAAGAGCAGAAAAACAGAGAGTATGACGGCCGTTATCTGTGGTCTAAGAGCAGAAAATCAGATATAATGCCAACTGTTATCTGTAGTCTAAGAGCAGAAAACAGACAGAATGCCAGCCGTTATCTGTTGTCTAAGAGCAGAAGAAAAACCAGATAGAATGCCAACCGTTATCTGTTGTCTAAGAGCAGAAAAACAGATAGAATGCCAGCCATTATCTGTTGTCTACGAGCAGAAAAACAGATAGAATGCCAACCCCTATCTAGTCTAAGATCAGTAAAATATATATAATGCCAGCCGTTATCGGTTGTATAAGAGGAGAAAAACGGATAGAATGCCAGCCGTTATCTGTTGTCTAAGAGCAGAAAAACAGATAGAATGCCAGCCATTATCTGTTGTCTAAGAGCAGAAAAACAGATAGAATGCCAACCGTTATCTGTTGTCTAAGAGCATAAAAACATACAGAATGCCAGAAAAAGAGATAGAATGCTAGTCGTTATCTGTTGTCAAAGAGTAGAAATACACATAGAATGCGAACCGTTATCTGTTGTCTAAGAGCAGAAAAACAGATAGAATGCCAGCCATTATCTGTTGTCTAAGAACATAAAAACATACAGAATGCCAGAAAAAGAGGTATAATGCATGCCGTTATCTGTTGTCTAAGAGCAGAAATACAGACAGAATGCCAATTGTTATCTGTTGTCCAAGAGCAGAAAACGATACAGAATGCCAACCGTCATCTGTTGTCTAAGAACAGAAAAACAGATAGAATTCCAGCCGTTATCTGTTGTCTAAAAGCAGAAAAACATACAGAATACCAAACGTAATCTGTTGTCTAAGAGCAGAAAACAGATAGAATGCAAGCCGTTATTTGTTGTCTAAGAGCAGAAAAACAGATAGAATGCAAGACGTTATTTGTTGTCTAAGAGCAGAAAAACAGATAGAATGCCAACCGTTATCGTTTGTATAAGAGGAGAAAAACAGATAGAATGCCAGCCGTTATCTCTTGTCTAAGAGCAAAACAAAAACCCAGATAGAATGTCAGCCGTTATCTGTTGCCTAAGAGCAGAGAAACAGATAGAATGCCAACCGTTATATGTTGTCTCAGAACAGAAAAACAAATAGCATGCCAACCGTTTTCTTTTGTATAAGAGGGGAAAAACAGATAGAATGCCAACCGTTATCTTGTCTAAGAGCAGAAAAAACAGATATAATGCCAACCGTTATCTGTTGTCTAAGAGCGGAAAAACAGATAAAATGCCAACCGTTATCGTTTGTATAAGAGGAGAAAAACAGATAGAATGCCAGCCGTTATCTCTTGTCTAAGAGCAAAAAAAATAAACAACCAGATAGAATGCCAACCGTTATATGTTGTTTCAGAACAGAAAAACAAATAGAATGCCAACCGTTTTCTTTTGTATAAGAGGAGAAAAACAGATAGAATGCCAACCGTTATCTTGTCTAAGAGCAGAAAAAGAGATATAATGCCAACCGTTATCTGTTGTCTAAGAGCAGAAAAACAGATAAAATGCCAACCGTTATCTGTTGTCTAAAAGCAGAAGAACAGATAGATCACGTGATATTACGCAAAAATCAGTTAATCATATGTACTAAGTAAGGTTTGTCATCATGTGTGAAAAATCTGATACAGTGAACGTTTTAAAACGGACGACTGCACCTTAATTTTTTGTGCTTAGTAAGCATATACTTTTCCCTAGCTGTAAATGGATTACATCTCCACAAAACGATTACTATCAATTGATTCCAGCTCCACAAAACGATTAACTGTAAATATATTACAGCTCCACAAAGCGATTAACTTTCAATTGATTACAGTTCAACACAACGATTAACTGTAAATTGATTATGGCTCCACAAAGCGATTAATTATAAATGGATTCCAGCTCAACAAAGCTATTAACTGTTTATTGATTCAAGCTCCTCAAAGCGATTAACATTAAATTGATTACAGCTCCACAAAGCGATTGATTATAAATTGATCACAGCTCGACACATCCGATTTACTGCTCCACACAGCGATTAAATATCAATTGATTCCAGCTCGACTAATCGATTAACTATAAATTTACTACATCTCCACACAGCGATTACCTTAAATTGATTACAGCTCCACAAAGCGATTGATTATAAATTGAATACATCTCCGCAAAGCGGTTAACTGTAAATTGATAACAGCTCCACAAAACGATTAACAGTAAATTGATTACAGCTCCACAAAGCGATTAACTGTCAATTGATTCAAGCTCCAGAAAGCGATTAACTGTAAATTGGTCAAAACTACACACAGCGATTAATTATTAATTGATTCCAGATCCACACAGCGATTAACTGTCAATTGATGCAAGCCCTACCAAGCGATTAACTGTAAATTGGTCACAACTCAACACATCGATTAACTGTCAATTGATTACAGCTCCACAAAGCGATTAACTGTCAATTGATTCAAGTTCCACAAAGCGATTAGATCTAAATTGATTACAGCTCCACAAAGAGGTTAACTGTCTATTACTTCCTGCTCCACAAAGCGATTAACTATAAATTTATTATAGCTCCACAAGACGATTAACTATAAATTGATTACAGCTCCACAAAGCGATTAACTATAAAATAATTCCAGCTCCACACAGCGATTAACTGTCAATTGATTACTGCTCCACAAAGCGATGAACTGTCAATTGATTACAGCTCCACACAGCGATTAACTGTAAATTGATTATGGCTCCAAAAGCGCTTACCTATCAATTAATTCCAGCTCCACAAAACGATTAACTATAAATTGATTACAGGTGCACAAAGCGATTAACTATAAAATGATTTCAGCTCCACACAGCGATTAACTGTAAATTGATTCCAGCTCCACACAGCGATTAACTGTAAAATGATTACAGCTCCATACACCGATTAACTATCAATTGATTCTAGCTCCACAAAGCGATTACCTATACATTGACTACAGCTCCACACAGCGATTAACTGTAAATTGAGTCCAGCTCCACACAGCGATTAACTATCAACTTATTACAGCTCCATACAGCGATTCACTGTAAATTGATTACATCTCCACAAAGTAATTAACTGACAAGTGATTACAGCTCCACAAAGCGATTAGCTTTAAATTGATTACAGCTCCACAAAGCCATAAACTGTCAATTAATTCCAGCTCCACAAAGCGATTAACTATCAATTGATAAAAGCTCCGCAAAGCGATTAATTGTAAATTGATTACAACTCAATACACCGATTAACTGTAAATTGATCACAGCTCCACACAGCGATTAACTAAATTGATTACTGCTCCACACAGCGATTACCTGTAAATTGATTACAGCTCCACAAAGCGATTGATTACAAATTGAATACATCTCCGCAAAGCGATTAACTGTAAATTGATTACAGCATCACAAAACGATTAACAATAAATTGATTACAGCTCTACAAAGCGATTAACTGTCAATTGATTCAAGCTCCACAAAGCGATTAGCTCTAAATTGATTACAGCTCCACAAAGCGATTAACTATCTATTAATTCCAACTCCACAAAGCGATTAACTATAAATTCATTACAGCTCCACAAGACGATTAACAATAAATTGATTACAGCTCCACAAAGCGATTAACTGTCAATTGATTCAAGTTCCACAAAGCGATTAGCTCTAAATTGATTACAGCTCCACAAAGCGATTAACTATCTATTAATTCCAACTCCACAAAGCGATT
>MJUT01005958.1:25151-35802 GCA_002080005.1 Gigantidas platifrons
TATAAATTGATTCCAGCTCCCCAAAGCGATTAACTGTCAATTGATTCAAGTTCCAGAAAGCAATTAACTGTAAATTGGTCACAACTACACACAGCGATTAACTATGAATTAATTCCAGATCCACACATCGATTAAATGTAAATTGATTACAGCTCCACAAAGCGATTAACTGTCAATTGATTCAAGTTTCACAATGCGATTAGCTCTAAATTGATTACAGTTCCACAAAGCTATTAACTATAAAATGATTCCAGCTCCACACAGCGATTAACTGTCAATTGATTACTGCTCCACAAAGCGATGAACTATAAAATTATTTCAGCTCCACAAAGCAATTAACTATACATTGATTACAGCTCCACAAAGCGATTAACTATAAAATGATTTCAGCTCCACACAGTGATTAACTGTAAATTGATTCCAGCTCCACACAGCGATTAACTATAAATTGATTACAGCTCCACAAAGCGATTACCTATACAGTGACTACAGCTCCACACAGCGATTAATTGTAAATTGAGTCCTGCTCTACACAGCGATTAATTATAAATTGATTACAGCTCCATACAGTGATTAACTGTAAATGGATTCCAGGTCTACACAGCGATTAACTGTAAATTGATTACAGCTCCAAAAAGTAATTAACTGACAAGTGATTGCAGCTCCACAAAGCGATTAGCTTTAAATTGATTACAGCTCCGCAAAGCCATTAACTGTCAATTGATTCCAGCTCCACGGCGATTAACTATAAATTGATTACAGCTCCACACAGCGATTAACTGTAAATTGATTCCAGCTCCACACAGCGATTAACTGTAAATTGATCACAGCTCCAAGCAACGATTAACTGTAGATGGATTCCAGCTCCATAGCGATTAACTGTAAATTGATCACAGCTCCACACAGCGATTAACTGTAAATTGATCACAGCTCCAAACAGCGATTAACTGTAAATGGATTCCAGTTCCACAAAGCGATTAACTATAAATTGATTACAGCTCCACAAAGCGATTAACTATAAATTGATCACAGTTCTACCACAGCGATTAACTGTAAATTGATTCCAGTTACACAAAACGATTAACTATAAATTGATTACAGCTCCACAAAGCGATTAACTATAAATTGATCACAGCTCCACACAGCGATTAACTGTAAATTGATCACAGCTCTACAGAGCGATTAACTGTAAATTGATTACAGCTCCACACAACGATTAACTGTAAATTGATTACAGCTCCACAAAGCGATTAACTATAAATTGATCACAGCTCTACCACAGCGATTAACTGTAAATTGATTCCAGCTACACAAAACGATTAACTATAAATTGATTACAGCTCCACAAAGCGATTAACTGTAAATTGATTACAGCTCCACAAAGCGATTAACTGTAAATTGATTAAAGCTCCACAAAGCGATTAACTGTAAATTGATTGCACCTCCACAAAGCGATTAACTGTAAATTGGTTACAGCTACACAAAGCGATTAACTATAAATTGAGCACAGCTCCACACAACGATTAACTGTCAATTGATTCAAGCTCCACAAAGCGGGTAGATGTAAATTGATCACAGTGCAAACAGCGATTAGAGCGTTACAAGAACTTGTTCGCTGCAATATTTTATAAATGGATCGAATTATCAATATATGACTTCAAATAACTATGCTTCAACAGGCAAGTAATGTTCCCTTCATTGAACATTGCCACAATCAAATCATCCACTTATATTTCCAAATTCGACAGTTATTATCTTAAATTAGAACACAATTGTGAAATCAAACCAGTTGCGTGAGATGCATAATTCATAATAATACGTACGCATTTCAATGTAATAAGAACGTAAATTTCCCATTCAGTGGAAATTTAAACTAAATCAAAATTATTTGTGAACAACTAATAGAAAGATAAGCACAATTTGATAATGTTACAAAATGTCGACTAATATTATGAACATTTAACGTATCCGAATATAAACAGTACTATCGGTGGACAGCAATAAACATCTTTATGGAAGCCCCAAAATTATACAATTATGCACTAACAATATAAAAGTGAAAAATAAGTCATTTCTACATTATCTGAACTGGAATATTGTACAGTTATGTTTGGTCCAACTTAATATAAATGGTATATAATACTTTAGGACAATATACAAATCTATACCATCTTTAATATAAATGGTATATAATACTTTAGGACAATATACAAATCTATACCATCTTTAATATAAATGGTATATAATACTTTAGGACAATATACAAATCTATACCATCTTTAATATAAATGGTATATAATACTTTAGGACAATATACAAATCTATACCATCTTTAATATAAATGGTATATAATACTTTTGGACAATATACAAGTCTATACCATCTTTTTGTTGTTTTACTGCCGTATATTGTTACAATTATAATCTATATAATGTTCAAAACTATATTTATGTAATGTTCACCTATTTTCTCTACTACGTAAGTGAACAGTCTACAGCAATAAATTGATGAATGATGTCACGTAAGACAATAATCTTCCATATTAAGAGATTAAGAGGTTAAAATGTTGCATAAAGTAGTTCGTTTTGTTAGTGACTGAGTCCCATAATCGTCAGTGCCGTAACAACAACGGTAGCAAAAAAGCACGGGTCTAAAGAAAATTGCTCGGTTCATTTGCATTTGTGCATGCGCGCTTGCTACCTAAGATTCTATATTGTCAATGTAGACTAGTAGCATGCTCTGAATGAAGTTGGGGAAACACGATCGGGTTTCTCCGTTTGTGGTCTTGTCAATTAAATGTTTCTATAGTAGAGATCTTTTTGGTGAAGTGACAATTACTGCAAAAAGATTTTTTGCAACATAAATATGAGTCAAAGAAAACTTGACACGTTTTTTTAAACTAAAGTCAGACACACAACAGCCCACTCCTCATAAAGACAAGGGTGATCGTGACATAAATGTGTCAGACGCATTCTCAGAATGTCCTTCTAGTGTCGCCAGTGCTAGTGCGATAAGCAAGTATGGACCACCGTATATTGACGCTGCAGGCATCACCTTGAGCAATTTGTCACACATAGATAAATTAAACCTACTGGAAGCTGAGTGGACTGATGCTCACATATTTACATTTTCAAGCAGGTAACAGTCTAGTTACAATAATGCAACCTTCACTTCGAATTTTTAAAATATAAGTAACTGCTATATTTAGTCGTACAATACATTTCTATATCAATACAAGAAACCTCTCACCTAAAACAATCAAATATAGACAGTAATTTGTAATTTGATTTGATCCTGAACTTCATCAATTTTAAAAGCTTGCTGGACATTTCAATTGTATTTGATTAAAGTATCAAATATGTAATTATAGATTAAAATGACCGAAAATAGTCTTTCAGGTAAATTTAGGGCTATTTGAAACACATTTCAAAAAGTAAAACCATTTAAAAAATACCGCTTCAAAACCATAAGCGGGCTGCTCCATGGAAAGTGATGGCAGCGAATCGTAATCCTCACGTAGAGTATCGAAGAGAGGGTTTCATTATTGTAACTAGTAACAGTCTAAAATCATACATACATGTATAATGCAATAATAAAAATCAAATGGTTGCTTATCTCGATTTTTCTCCTACAATAAACAAGGTCATATGCTTTGCAAATAGCTATTTATCAACCTCTTTTATTTTACTCTGGAGATTCTGATGACTACTTTGAAAAGAGTTTCCAATTCCCAAAATTGCTGTAATCTAATTGTCGAAAAGTAAACAACTAGAAGTAAATGATTCTCCTGATAATTGTCAAATACCAGTGACATGTTTTTTTTTTTTTTTAACATCGGGTCCCTGTTCATCTAATTTTACTGCAGGTTTTAAACGTTTTTTTTTCCAATCCTCCTCTTTATAGTTGAAAATGACGTAAATATTGTTGATTGAGTTGTCGTAATTTCCTTAAAAAAAACAGTTTCTTTTCCATTTAAAATCCTAATAATCACTGAGCTCCGGGGGGCTTCGCCCCCAGGGCCCCCTACCAGGGCTCTGCCCTACGCTCGCTGGGGACCTTGACCCCTTGCCCATCTTGCCTACACATGAATTTATACTTTGGTACGCCCCTGCTCGTCCACACCAAAACTGTCTTTATGTACTTGTAACAGCATCAGTATAATATATGACACACACACATCTGTCCTCTTAAGAGAATATTTTTTTTTTATCTTGCATTATATTCTTTGTGCTATGTTTAAATTTTATTTTCGTTCTTTTTTGTGCAAATTCAAGTTAAAAAAACTGAATTTACCCTTGACTGACCATTACATCTTAGCTGTTAGTATACATACTTTTATTTCTAACATTTATTTATAAAGTTGTCCATCAAAAGAATTGTGTGGAGAATAAATATTAAGGAAAACATTACAAATCATTCTTATGGGAAGATATACTTTGAAAATAGCTGTTGACTATTTTTTCACTGTGTCTTTTACAGATTAGAATATCAATGTTAATTGTTTAAAATGAAAAATACTTATTAATTTATTAATAGAAGAATGTTGATACAAAGAGTGTTTCGTGGATCCACATCTTCTTATTGCAATCGAATTACAACTGTAACGTATTTGAAAAAAGACATGAATGACTTTATTTTGCGTGTCACATTTATCATTATCTATTATTGTGGCGGTGAGACTACAATAGGAGCTCAACAATCAATAACTCACACAGCGTAAAACACATTGTCATTCGACAACATCTACAGTCGACAGAAAAGTGCAATTTTAAGCAAAATACCTTAGAGAGTTAAAGTCATTCTGATATTGAAAGGAAGGAGAAAGCGGAACAATACAGTCGACTCGGAACACATAAGGCACTTGCAGGTAAGAAACGTTATCTACCTTGTGTCGCGACTAGAAAGTGATAATCTAATTGTTATATGGACCTGTGTATAATAATCAATTATTTCTTCTATTGGAATCCAAACGCTAAAAATCACATTTGTCATTGACTAGTTTTAGAATACATTATTATTAATTAATAATTGAACCGATTTATTAACGCTTTCCATCGTATCGATTATCGAAATGAACCTGTTTGTTTAATTGTGCTATCAGGTACATGTTTATTCACAGTGTTACGCAAGCTAACAATGATTATGGCTGGTTCAACAAAACACTAATAACTAATTAATTTAAATATTTTGAATAATTTAAATTTTAACTCGGTTCGAACTTTATGTCATTGTATTTATTTATCAAACACTTTGAAAGTGAACAACCCTACAAATATCTATATTCCGTCAAAATGGGTTTTTTTCAAATTTTTCTTGTGTAGGATTGAAAAAAAAGTTTTGTTTAAAAGAAAAGGAAGTATATCATCTTTCAATTTTGGTTTGACAATATGAATTTTAATATGTTTACAAGTATACAGAAATAGGAAACAATATCTAAATTGACCAACAATTAGTTTGATATCATAAATTCACATTGTTTTACCATAAACACACTTGTGCGTTAGACACAACGCCACGTGAATTTTTTTATTATACAGAATTTTAAAGTATTTTACAATGTTTGATAGAAATAGTTACATGTCTTATTTTAATGTAAGTAAAATTCTTTATATCAAAAGTATGAAACCGAGAACTTGCACATTACAATGGGGGTAGGATGACAGCTTAAAATATTGTAATTGTATTATTAACATTCTGAAGAAATATGAATTGATTTAGTTGAAGTGATATGTAACTTAAAGGAAAAAAACCTAGTCCTCTTCATTAAGAATACCAATCAATAATTTGGCGAACAAACCTTTGGAAACAAATGACGCACCCAGATCTATAGTGATCAAATGTCCAGGTAAGGTATTGAGGATACTCACAGATATAAAATCATGCAAGCGACAAAGACTTATTGCCAACAAAATATCAGAACCTGTAGTAGCTTAGCCAATTAAAGTGAGTTTTATCAGTATAATCTCTGGTGGTCGAGCAATGTCTAGAACGGGTATTCTCGGGTGAATAATATTCCTTATATTTTGCTGTATTATTGCTTGAGAATACACGTCACCGACAGACTTAGCAACATAAAGGAGTTTAACCATCCCACGGATTCCCACAACTAGAGCTAAAGGCAACAAACGGCATGTCAGGAGCAGTTGGAGCTGACACAAGTAAGGTAAGAATTGATTAATGCACTTCGTTCCCTCGATGCATCCCGCTAGAAAAATGTTATTAATAATGCATGGGTCTCCATATTTCTCATGATATGTGAAAAGATTAACGATGGCGACGTTGTCTTTAACGATATAATTTACTTTACACATTTGTTATTTCTGATTTTGATGGAACTTGAAATTGCTACATAAAACTCTGACTGACAAAATCGATATAGAGTCTAATATCAATTATAAAAAAAACCCACACATTTTATGTTACTTTTTATATGAATGTGATAAATTTAATTTTAGATTACGATTCCACCTTTTGAAATATGATATTCCATTACAGTATAAGGACATAGAAAGTTTATTTTAAAGTAAAAATTGATCACATGTGGGGTGGAGGTATTTGATATGATAATGTAGACATCTGGGAACAATGCATTTAGAAAATATCAATAAATGTTCATGTTACACAATTTCACATGTTTTAACGTTACATCCATATCCCCTTCTTTATTTAAAATTTAATGGAGTTAATGAAATAGTTTTGTAAATTGGTTTTAAAATGATGACATTAAATAATATAATCACCGACATTTCATGTCATAGCTTTTTCATTGCGTTTTTCATGACCATTTACTTGAACATTGTTTGAATTGTACTACTACCTTAGACATAGGTGAAATTTGTCGATTTTGTATATCCAGTTTAAGCCATTCGGTTTTCTTGCTCCAAAAAACTCTTCAGTTGTTTAGTTCCAATCTTTGACTTTGAGCTTATACTTGATGAAGGTTGTCACAGAACCACGCCGTGTTGCCCTGAATTAAATATCTATGTTTTAGTTTTATTCATGGAAACTTTGCTATTTAGAGATGTAATGGCCGAAGCTGACTATCTGAGTGTTTTAGATTATGACAAAAAAGAAGAAAAAACAGAAACAGAAACGAAAAAAAAGAAGAAAAAAAAAACATAGGAAAAGAAAACCTCACAAATACAACCTTTTAAATACTTTTCATATTTCAATAGCAAGTTTATTTTTATGAAAATGGTATTCTTGGTATAAAATTGTTCTGTTATCAAGAGAATAAAGTCATGAAAGTCAGAAACATTATTAAGCCGATTCGTGCAAAACGAACCAACGAAGAAATGTATATCGCCGTATGCTTGGGCCGATGGAGCGTCATCATTTAAAAAAATGAAGAAAGTTGGCGATAGGAAAAGAAACATCCTAAAAAACAGTGTTTAATCCTATAATAAATTCCTTTCGAATGACGTAGAATAAGTGACGATATCCAATCGGATTACGAGTTATTGATAAATTCTAGTAAGAATATAACTATTTTGCCGTAAACATGTGAGTTTCATTGAGAAAGGGTTATGTCTAAAACTGTAATTTAGTCTTATTCAACGTATGCTCCTTGAAATAAATTTGTTTTTACAAACGTAAGATAATTAGGATTAGTTATTGTTAATATATCGTTTGAAATACATGCATCTACAATTTATATTAATATTAAAATTAATATTTTTCACACAGAATCAATACTCTGAAATTTGGTAAATTATTCCATATTAAAGAATAAACCAAAACTAACGAAACTGTGCAAATTCATTTGTTTCCTACAATATCATGCTAGTCCTCCTGGTTAGCCACATACATGTATCTCCGTCATCCAAATACACCGATGTTATTTCATTTCTGTTATTATTATTCAATTTTGTAGACCATCATGCCTTGGCATGTATATTTAATATCTATTTATATTAAATTGGCAAATTCTCTGTACCACTGTTTACGCTATGGTTTTATGAGAAATAAAGAATCTTGAAACAATTACTATTGAATAAGATAATTGTAGAGTTCTTATGGCGGTCGTTTTGAAGTGTAACATAAACTGAGATTCACACAGTACAAAAACAAACCAGCAATGAGAGGAGCAAAATTAGCACACATTGGAATTTCAGCTATTGAACAAAAAACATGATTACCAAAACGAGCAAAAATATATAGCATAAATCATGTCATCACAAGCCAAATTGTAGTATTTATCTCTTTTATCACCACAAAAGGACTATTATTCGCTAAGCATACTGTAGTCTGATTACTGATGACCATTTAATCATTTATGATGATGTATGCGGTAGAATGGCATATAAGGCAGAAACGTGCACAATTGTTGACGGAATTAATCGGACAGGTTTTTCTAGTACTTCAACATAGTGTTTTCCTCTTCAAAAATGGTGTGCTCCACTGAGTACGTAGAGAGTTGTTTAATTGTAGTTAAGTTGTTTGTTAGAATAAACGAAACATTTTGATAGAACATATGCTCGAGGCTGATGTAATTGTTTTGATATGGTACAAAGGGGGAGAATACGACATCTCTAATTCGACACTCCACATAAACTCACTCAGCAGAAACCAACAAAACATGTGCACCTGCCGTGTGATTAATTTATTATTCTGGGGTTTCTTATAGTAAAACAGGGATTTTCAATATGAAATTGAAGGAAGGAAGGGTGGGGTACACACAACTAAACTACAACGACTGATGGACAGTTCAACAGAGGTCAACCATATTTGCACATGTTCTTTTATAGATTGAAAGTTGTGCACCTGTTATTTTTTTATCACATTAATTGCTCTGTTTTCTCAGAAACAAATAGGAAATTTAATATGTGCTACATAGGACGGTGGTAGTTACAAATCTCTAATCTATCATCATAAACCCCCCCCCCCCCAACGGAGGCCAACCATATTTTGACATATTCTGTTACAGGTACTGAAGTTATACACCTGATATTTTTTTTTAATATCACATTGAGTTCTGGGATTTTATAGAACCAAAGACGCAAATGCAATGTGTCATAGATGCCTAAGGTATAATTCCTCATAAACCACCCAACAGAAACCAATCTAATGTGAACATTTTCTTTTACAAGTACTGATAATGTGTACCTGCTATTTCATTTTTAATCACTTTTATTACATTTATTTCTTTGGTTTCGGAGAACCAAATATAAACAATTCATTGTATCACAGATGAGAGGAGGGTACACCTGTCTAATCCTCAACTCAACATAGACCACTCAACAGCAGCCTATCAAAACTTACACTGGACCTGGTGTCATGCACGTTACTTATTGAATGTTTATACTTACAATTTCTACTTTATGGTTTTCAAAATCCAGTCAGGAATTTTGTGTGTGGCTGACCGGTGGTGTGTGGCACACGCCTCTCTAATTCACAACTCTTCATAGATGCACGAAATACAACCATTTTTATGTTAGTATTATAAATAGGCAGGCGAAGTCTATATTGAAGGTAACTTCCTTGAATTGTTTTCCTTAATGTAAAAGATTGCCCACCTTAATGCCAGTTTAGAATTGTTATGTAAATGAATTTGTGATAAAAACACGTCTGACAAAAAAGGAATAGTTAGTACATAATCAGTAATAGATTAATTTTTACAGTTGACCTTTTTGCACATTCTCGATTTGATTCTAAATTTATAATTTTTTAAAGTTTTTATATGAGTGATATGTGCAGATTGTTTGAAAACAATAAATTATATTTATTTTAATTAAGCTTTATACGATACGAGACCCTTTTGTCCACTTAAAAGGGGAATAACTTCTATACAAATATAATCTTAGAATCAAGTCGTAAATGTGCAAATTGTCTATTGCAATATAATATTCGACATTACTGTTTGTTGATATTAATACATATACATAATGTATATATATATTTAATATACATTTAAAAAAAAACTCCATACAGTATAGTTTTAAATAAAGGATGTCCATTCCTTTGATTGCCACCACTCTGAATAGTCTGGAGGTGTTTGTTAATTAGGAAATAGAGCTTTTTTTTATTTTTGGAGCCCGACATTTCAACAGAATGTGTCGACTTAATTAGAAATACATATCTTTATGACAGCAAGGTAACCATGGCAGCAAATCTGATAAAATGCATGATAAATGTGTGAATATATTCTTTTACCAGTTTGACCATCAAAAACGGTCTTATTTATGCTTTATGAATTTATCAGCTCCTGTTTTAGAAACGACCTTTATCTGTGAGGTCAAAACTGTTTGTCAATGATATTTTCTAAAACCATTTATTATATAGACAATATTTTCATAGCTTTAATCCATCTATACATATATGACCTTTCTTACAAGGTTAGTTACTCTGAACGTCAAACTGTTCATAGTCAATAGATACTAGGATTATTTGACCAGTATTAATTACAGATGAAGCCAAATATAGAAAGATATATACATATAGGTATCGTTCATGCTTGGCTTTGATGGATATGCCAAATAAAATTATGGAATTCTTTACCATATACATGAAGACATAATTATTATAATGACATGTTCTAGAGAAATATAAATGTAGAATCAAACATTTTAAAAGAAATCAAGTATTCAAAACCATTACTAAAGAGAATGACAGACACACACCCTATCTATTACAAAAGAGAATGACAGACACA
>MJUT01005958.1:47624-72384 GCA_002080005.1 Gigantidas platifrons
CTATATATTACAAAAGAGAATGACAGACACACGCCATATCTATTACAAAGAGAATGACAGACGCACGCCCTATCTATTACAAAAGAGAATGACAGACACACACCCTATATATTACGAAAGAGAATGACAGACACACGCCCTATCTATTACAAAAGAGAATGACAGACACACGCCCTATCTATTACAAAAGAGAATGACAGACACACGCCCTATCTATTACAAAAGAGAATGACAGACACATGTCCTATCTATTACAAAAGAGAATGACAGATACACGCCCTATCTATTATAAAGAGAATGACAGACACACGCCCTATTTATTACAAAAAGGTACTGACAGGCATATGCCGACTGATAAATGACATATTTCAGTGTAAATCAGTTTTACATAAATAATTGTTAGGACGGTTCATTCGCCGTTTCAGCCTAGTATAAAATTGTAAACAGTACTTACATGTTACAAAACAAAACAGAAGATAACCACCAATTAATTTCTATAATTTATTATATATAGATGTCTTATAGTGTTTTCTAATATGACGGCCTATATATCGTCAACCAGTATATGTCGGTATATATCTACCTTTATTACCTGCGCACTCAAATTATCGATTAGAAAAAAAAACATAATTTAAAAAGTTTCTGTAATGAATAAAAGCCTACAAGGTCGGTTCCGTGAGCTCATGCACAACAACTACACATAAAAAAATCCGTAAAAATACTTAAGACAACCATCTATCGACTTTGACTTTTGTCATTTATCGTCACCCTGCGACGTAGTTTACAAGGGACGCTGGTGATATTGACACAAGTTGGTTACTGATTTATTTTACTATTGTGTGAGCATTTTACTTGTTTAAGTAGCTAAATGCAAAATGCCATCAAATTAGAAAATATCAATGACTTAATTACATCACCGTCTAGTTATCAATGTAGGAAAACTACTGTAAACAATACATGTTAGTGCATTTTGTTATTCATGCGTGACACACATCAATGGAGTGTATGTGTGCGTACTAGGAATCCCCAAAGGTAAATTTTATAAAAACAAATGAAAAAAATCTATAATATAATTACTCACACAATAGGAGTTTGATTCAATATAGGTGCTCAAATTGCGCTGATTCCGTCATCATATGTCATTTGTATGTGAAGGGGGCTAAACGGAACAGCCGTTGTGTGGCGGATTCTAAGGTGTCATAGGGTCATAAAAATTACCGTATTTGTTATATTAGAAAAGAAATAATTCATTGCAGCTCTGGAAAAAATAATCGAATACAAATGCCCAACTCATGGTTAAATGAGCACAAATCTACGTCTGCCATGAATTATTTCTTAAAGACCTAACACACTATCTAAAAATATCATATATTCTTTGCTCAAATTTTGCACAGACAAAGAAAGTGAGCTCTTCGGTGAAATTATGTGAACAAAAATATAGGTAACGGACTTCGTTTCGCTGCTATAGTATCATGAAATATGCGAATTTCTCAAAATTAAGAAAACCGACTGGTCCTGGGAAAAAGCAATATAACCTTTTGTTTATACGCAATATCTTCGAAAAAAAAAATCGGGGTGAATATTTCTTTGTGTGCCAGAGCTGAAAACATATTTAATAATACGTTCGGTCGTGCATATTTTTTCCGATTTTCACTTTCCCGCGGGAAAAAAGTCTTGACATTTTCAGAATTTATCTGAAATAAAAAAAAATCTATCGTTGATTTTTTCTTCATATTCCATATAAAGTAAAAACAAACAAATGTCATTCGAATGAAATGAAAAACAATATATGTCACGGACATCATCACAGAGTAAAACGCCCTTTTGAAATATGTTTTTGCTTGTTTTGATAAACAGAGTTGTCTTTTTTCCGACGCCGGAGAATATACAAAGACGTCACAGAGATTTAGCATCACAATACAATGCGCTAGCTGATGCGTACAAACAATAGTGGGTTTGCTCTTTAATTAACGCAATTTCATTAGTTTTGGAAGTATATTCATCGTGTCATCGACTTCTTTATGTGGAACAGTAAATAAACTTTGGGGGTAGCTTAGATAAAGTTCTGTATGTCCTTCATCTAACCTTATGGGCCATGTAACCCCTCTTTAAGGCCAAAGGTTGATATTGTTAATTATATTGTTTTTTTGTATTGACAAAAAATGGACATGTATAATATGTTTATAATTTTTTTTACTTTTTTAGAATAAATAAACATTTTCGCAATTTATATGTTGTTTGTTTTATTCTGGCAACTGGCCAGATTTTTAGTCTGGAAGGAGGAGGGCATAAATGCAAGCTATTTAAATAGCGAATTTTATGCTAACGAATGGATAGCTTTCTCTTTGCACTTCGTTTTATTTCCTATTTTTACATTGAGCATCACTGACTCCCTCGTGGAGCCCCAAATAGTTAGATAAGTTTAACGCAATCTGATTGGTGGATATATTTAAGACATCAGCTAATTAATTATTAATTTGTGTCAAAACAACAGTAATTTGTCAGTCATTGGATTTTAATTTCCCACCCTCCATCCCCATTCTCCACCTGCTTAATTTGTTTTGAATTAAATTACATTGTTAATTGTCTTGTTGTTATATGCATATACAATATTAGTGTATTGTAGAAGAATATAGAAAATATGTGTATGAGGCTAAGGAACTGGGAGGAAAATGCGAGGCTTTAGCCGACCATTTTCCCCCAGTTTCGTGCCGAATACAAATATTTTCTATATTCTTCTACAATACACTAATATTGTTTTATACTGCAATTTAGGTTAGGTAGTGTTTTTTTTTTAATTTAGAAAAATAACTATTCCTCAAACCTTTCGTGGGCCCCAAAGTAAGGGATCCCTCTAAAACAAGAAACGAAACGCAACGAAACGAAACGAAATCTGGCGAAACGAAACGAAACCGGGCGAAACGAAACGAAACGAAACGAAACGAAATCGAAATCGAAATCGAAACGAAACGAAACAAAACTGAGAAACAAAACCGAAACATATCTAATACATTCCCATAGTTTAAAATTTGGCAAAGCTCCGTTGATGCATGTCACTAGTATTAACGGTTTGGTGAACTGTGGACAGGGGAGTTCTTCATATGAAAGCAACAAGCCAAAGGGATAATCCAGAAAATCCTAGGTCCAAAACAAAATGGTGATACAGAGATTACACAAATAGAGATGATAACATAACATAACTTTATTGTTCCAATCAAGGGCCCACAAAAGGGGAAGACATATTATAACGATCATGATTAGTGTGGGTGTATTGCCACTGGTTGCAATACATGGACAGACACCAGGGGATGGTGTTTCCCCGTGTCAGATCCAGAACTGAAAGCAATGTAAAGTTAACAATAAAATGAAATACTGACATGCATTATTTATAATTTCTCTGGATAAACTGACTTTTTATTTTCTATACAGTTGTGTTTTTTACAAGTCATTAACCAAATAAATTGTTCTTGTGAATTCACGTTTAAAAGGTTAGGACAACTTTGAATTATGAGTTTATTTAGATTTTGTCTGTCCTCCCTCCGTGTGTTGATTACAGAATGATAGAAACTGACTTTCTTCTTCCACCTCACCCATATTATACTGCTGAAACAACAAGGACAAAACAAATAAACAGATTTGAAAACGAACGCCATAAAAAAATAAAAGCACTAGCAATCTGAACCCTCACAAAAAGACAGGGAGTATCACCAGGTGCATCGGAAGGGTTTGCATGATCTACTCTGCGCGAGGCACGTGATTAACTTATCGTATAAATATATTGATATGTTGCACGTTTTTTCATGAAATTGACACGAAATGTAAGCGTGAAGGGACATTCTCTCGGCAGTCATATTAAACAGTCTTTTTTATAACACACAATTTGAGAATTATTGCAGATATTTTTTTTAGGCCAAAGTGAAAACAAAACTGCCTCATAGCAAAAAATAAAGGTAATTTTAATTACGATTTTCTTGCCGTTTTGTGGTTCCATTGATTCCCGCTTGTTGATATTAGAAAGATTGCATAAAAATAGGGAATGTAAAGAAACAACAGTGTGATGAAAAACCAACGGACATGTCAAAGCATAACATGATCACATTGCCCGTGAAGGGTATGACGAGCATCTATAAAAGTAGAAATTATACCCTCCCCCCAAAAAAAAAAGTCTGATAGAAAATGGAATAAGAGGTGCAAAATGGCAATATAATCAAGATTCTCCGAAAGTTTTCTTACAGTTTCTGGGCAATTAGGTTCTAAAACAAAACCACGACTGGAATTTTACCAAGTACTTATTTTTATACACCCGTCTTAAGACGGATGTATTATGGTAAACCATATCCGTCTTTCCGTCCGTCCATCCGTTCGTTTGACATGTCGCTCTCTAACTTCGGAACCCTTTGGCCAATTCACTTCAAACTTTGCGGGTTCTTGACCAATTCGCTTTAAACTTTGCAGAGCTATTGTATAAATGGGCGTATTATGCGGGGTGTATTAGGCAGTTGGTGCAGCCGATTTTTGTCTGATTTCAGCGAGTTTTATTTCGTTAAATTCCGCTTGACAAGAACGTTTGAGAACATGCCAATGGAATTTGTGTAACTTTCCCTAAAATCACACTTTACGGAGTACTTTGAATTTGTTTTTTTTATTCGATTTCATTTTTGTCTGGATTTGTCTTGACACAAGTTTTTAGAAGTGTAGCAACGGTGTTTATTACATATTTCGAACCTTTTCATCTCTCATAACATAATTTAGCACTATCTGTTCGTGATAAGTAACGTACTTCTAGTTCTGCTCGTTTCATTGGGTTTATTTTCAAACGTGTTTAATATATGCACATGAAGTATATATAAATAGGAATGAATCTGGTTGATTTTTTTCCTCTCGTGTTGTTTCGTTCCAATTTTATTTCGATTCGATTCGATTTCCATTTCGTTTCGCCAGGTTTCGTTTCGTTTCGTTTCGTTTCGTTTCGCCAAGTTCCGTTTCGTTTCGCCAGGTTTCGTTTCGTTTCGTCAGGTTCCGTTTCGTTTCTGTTTCGTTTCTTGTTTTAGAGGGACCCCAAAGTAAGTCTTGAAGCTGTATTCGTATATTATACGAAATACAGCACACATGTATTCGGCACATGTTATTTGCTTACTAGAGTGCTCATTGCAGGATAAATATGTATATTTGGCTGGGGCCATGTGACCCCTCTTTAAGGCCAAAGATTGATATTGTTAATTATGTTGTTTTTTTGTATTGACAAAAAATGGACATGTATAATGTGTTTATAACATTTTTACTTTTTTTGTGCATGGTCTTGAATTAATTTACAAACTCGGAAAACATCAGTATCATTGTTGTTTATCCAATTATTTTTATTTATTTAAGGAATATTTGAAATTGTTGAACAGGTTATACGATATAACCTGGTTTGGGTCAGTTTACGCTTAATAAACCGCGAAGCGGTTTATGAAAAGCGTAAACTGACCCAAACCAGGTTATGCAAGTATAACCTGTTCAACAATTTCAAATATTCCTTATAATTTAATTTTTACAACAAAATTTAATGATTTCTCGATTTTAAATACGATTATCCCCAGATGCCCTCATAAAAAACAAAACAATCAATAAAGGTTTGGCAACAATTGGCCACAGCAATTTATTCACAAGTTACAATTG
Source organism: Gigantidas platifrons (assembly GCA_002080005.1). Taxonomy (NCBI): domain Eukaryota; kingdom Metazoa; phylum Mollusca; class Bivalvia; order Mytilida; family Modiolidae; genus Gigantidas; species Gigantidas platifrons. The sequence goes on from MJUT01005958.1 coordinate 53,286, forward strand.
TTAAATTTGAATATGACTAGATAATTTGTAAATTGAGTAAAATGTCATATGTTACAATTGTTAAATTTGAATATGACTAGATAATTTGTAAATTGAGTAAAATGTCATAAATTGAGTAAAATGTCATATGATAAAAATTTGACTTTAAAATGATTAAATTGAATGTTTGTTTATCCATGCTGACCGCCGAATATGTTCCAATGGCAGATCGTAGATGAAAAATGATGACTGTCGGATAGCAATTAGCCCTGGAAATCAGTGGCTAACGCTAGCAGTCTTAAATATATGAGAATATGCAGAAATTACACGGAAGTAATTAACCCCGGACATCGGAGGACGAGGTAAATGTTAAATTCAATATGTCCACTGATATACTTCGTTGAACGCAGCGAAATCGGCCATATACTGGTATACAAGCATGTTTAAAACAGCTACATATTCGTGGGATAAGAAAGCACATCCACAATGTCGGAGTGCCTTTAGCACTAGTTTGCAATTTAAAACGCTTCAATGTCTTTTTATCCTTAAATCGAACCAACGGTGGACGACGCCTTCTTCCTGGGTAGTTGTACTTCATTACAAATATACCATTTACTGACACAACCTGTTAAAATATATAAAACCAAAGCAGAATATGTTACAAAGGTCCACTCCTTACGGAGTGGGTGGGTGGGTTTTGGTCGATTACAGATGTCTGTATTTTGAAGTCTTCTTCTCCCTCCAAATACTATTTCAAAAAGGACGTACAAATGACGTCATCCCAATCAGGTTTAATAAAATACCGAATAACCAAACAATCACGATCGACAACAACGGCTAAATTCGAGGACACTTGGATAAACGATTTAAATTTTATGCATTTAAATCTCATTATCCCCAGATGCCCTCATAAAAAACAAAACAATCAATAAAGGTTTGGCAACAATTGGCCACCGCAATTTATTCACAAGTTACAATTGTTAAATTTGAATATGACTAGATAATTTGTAAATTGAGTAAAATGTCATATGTTACAATTGTTAAATTTGAATATGACTAGATAATTTGTAAATTGAGTAAAATTTCATAAATTGAGTAAAATGTCAGATGATAAAAATTTGACTTTAAAATGATTAAATTGAATGTTTGTTTATCCATGCTGATCGCCGAATATGTTCCAATGGCAGATCGTAGATGAAAAATGATGACTGTCGGATAGCAATTAGCCCTGGAAATCAGTGGCTAACGCTAGCAGTCTTAAATATATGAGAATATGCAGAAATTAAACGGAAGTAATTAACCCCGGACATCGGAGGTAAATGTTAAATTCAATATGTCCACTGATATACTTCGTTGAACGCAGCGAAATCGATCATATTGGAATGGCAAGCAAGCTTTCAGTTGTAAGAAAACTTGATTGTCGTGACAACCGCCAATAAATTGGGGGGAGCTACGCAAGCTGTGGCCATTGTGCCGTACACATGTACTATATGGTTTGTAATAGTGAATAATTTTCACTTTCAAAATTTTAACAAAATGCTTACATCTTAAGAGAAACTAGTGTTCTCGAAAAAGAGGGGCTATCAGAAATTCACGCAATAAAATATTGGTGCCTGAATAATAAATACAACTTGTCAAAGACCTAACGTTTTGCATCCAAGATCATTTCCACCAATATGAAACATTATATAATTGGGAGGGTCTTCCAGTGACAATAATGTTCTTATATGATTCTTTAACCTGTACTTAAAATTTTAAACCAGCAAAATTGGCTCGATTCAAATAACTTGTGCTATATAACTCTGTATTCAATAACAAATGGATTCCGAGCCAATTGGCTATAAATGTGTAATTCTTACAACTCCACCTATAATAATTTCCAAATTAAACTAATCCGGCAAGTTGGCTGAATTCAAATAACTTGTGCTATATAACGTTTAACTCTGTAATCCATAACAAGTAGATTCCAGGCCAACTTGGCTATAAATGTGTAATTCGACTAAACTAAGCAGCCAAATTTGCTCAATTCAATTAAACTGTGCTATAATTGTGTAATTCGTACCATTCAACTTATAGCCCCAGATCAATGTCACCTGTTGTACGACGGGCTTCGATGAAGTTCACAATACTGGATCCAATTATCCATACTTACATTTAGTAGATAGCAATTAGATGCCAATTCCCAAGTATTAAGGTTACACAAAACTATCAAAAGAGAAAATAAAATTAACTATGAACATTACTTACAGCCAAGATAGATCTGACAAAATTACTTATATTCTGATATACGTATTTCTTGTGAACCTTTGATTTCCACCTACCAGAGCATTTTATTTGGTTTTCCGGCATGCCATCAATGGCACAACAGACATCTGATAATAACATAAGTTCATATCAGCTAAACATCAAATAATAATATAAGTACGTATCAGCTAAACATCTGAAATTAATATAAGTATATATCGGCTAAATATCTGAAAATAATATAAGTACGAATCAGCTAAACATATTAAAATAATAAAATTACGTATCAGCTAAACATCTGCAATTAATACAAGTATGTATCGGCTAAAAATCTGAAAATAATATAATTACATATCAGCTAAAGATCTGAAAATAATATAATTACGTATCAGCTAACATCTGAAAATAATACAAGTACATATCGGCTAAACATCTGAAAATAATACAAGTACGTATCAGCTAAATATCTGATAACAAGGTAAGTACAAATAGCTAACATCTGAAAATTATATAAAATTGTAAGTACATATATAGCAGCTAAACATTTGAAAATAATATAATTACGTACCAGCTAAACATCTGAAAATAATATAAGTACGTGTCCGCTAAACATCTGTAAATAATATACGTACTTGTCAGCTAAGCATCTGTAGATAAGATAAGTAAATATCAGCTAAACATCTGATAATAAGCTTAGTTCATATCAGATAAACATCTGAAAATAAGAGATAAATACATAACAGCTAAACGTCTGAAAGTAAGGCGAGTAATTATCTGCTAAACATCTGAAATAAAACATCTGAAAATAAGATACTGTATCAGCCAAACATCCGATAATAATACAAGCTCATATCCAAACATCTGACAAGAAGATAAGTTAATATTAGTTAAGCATCTGATAATAAGATAATTACATATCAGCTAAACATCCGATGATAATATGAATACATATCAGCCAAACATCCGATAATAGGATAAGTTCATATCAGCGAAGTGTCCGATAATGATATAAGTACACATCAGCTAAACATCTGAAAATAGATAAATACATCAACTACCCATCTGATAATAAGGTTAGTAATTGTCAGCTAAACATCCGAAACAATGCAAGTTCATATCAGCTAAACATCTGACAATAATGCAAGTTCATATCAGCTAAACATCTGATAATAAGATAAGTACATATCAGCTAAACATCTGAAATTAAGATAAGTACATATCAGCTAAACATCTGATGATAAGGTAAGCGGATATCGGCTAAACATCTGAAATTAAGGTAAGTTCATATCTGTTAAACATCTGATAATAAGACAAGTTCATGTCAGCTAAATATCTGGAAAAAGATAAACATATTACAGATAAACATCTGATATTAAGGTTGGTAATTATCGGCTAAAGATCTGATCTGATAAGATGATATGTTCATATCAACTATTCATATGAAAATAAGACACTTCATATAAGCGAAACATCTGATAAAAGATAAGTACATGTCAGTTTAACATCTGATAATAAGGTAGATCTACATATCAGCTAAACATCTGATAATAAGGTTAGTAATTATCAGCTAAGCATATGATAATAAGGCAAGTTCATATCAGCTAAACGTCTGAAATTAAGACAAGTACATATCAGCTGAACATCTGATAATAATACAAGTACATATCATCTAAACATCTCATAATAAGGTAAGTACATTAGTTTAACATCTGATAATAAGGTAGGTTCATATCAGCTAAACATCTGATAATAAGGTTAGTAATTATCAGCCAAAATCTGATAAGTTAGTACCTATCAGTTAAACATTTGAAAATAAGGCAAGTACGCATCAGTTAAACATCTGATAATAACTTAAGTTCACATCAGCGAAACCTCTGAAAATAAGATAAGTACACGCCAATTCGGTTGTTTCGAATCATGTCAATTCCGACCACGTTCCGTCTTTTTCGTGTCTTGACGTCTGAACAAATAGGCAGACGACTTCCGGTGTTTACGCTATTACTGTGACAACGTCAGCATATCATAGTCGTAGATGCGGTAGATTATAAGTAATTGTAATATGGAGACGCCAATGAAACCGCTGAATAAATACTGGTGTTCGGTACCCCACTATCTGTCTTATATAAGAAATATATACATAAAGGCAGATCGTTTTCCTTTCATGATGCTGACAGCCGCAAATAAAGAAAGAAAACAAATTTAATTTCAAAGAATTATTTGTCTCTGCGTTGAAGTCTTTGATACAAATAAAATAATTTAATTGATATCTGTCTTTTACAGAAAATGTTAAGATATTTTTAACTTGAGAATCGAACGTTAAAACGGCACATATCGATTGGAGTTTTTGTTGTGTACTTTGATATCGGAAGCTCAGGACCAGCAGTTCCATCGAAATCACGTGATCTGGCAGACGAAAATAACAACATTTTGACGGAATGGAAATGATTCGAAACAACCGAATTAAACATGTGATAATAAGATAAGTTCATATCAGCTAAACATCTGAAAATACGATATAAAGTGCACATCAGTTAGACATCTGATAATAGAATAAGAATAAGAATAAGAATATTTATTATTCCAATCAATGGGCCCACAATAGGGGCAAACAAATTGCATACATTGATTATTGTCATTGGAGGCAATTATACATATATATATATAAATATAAATATACAATATTTCTTGTCGGGTTCAGAGCCTTAAAATTTTAATTAATAACATAAACATAAAGAGAAAAAAAAATATTTCAGTATCGTAAACCCTGTTTCAGTTTTCTTGTCTCAAGGCACTCTATTATATATTTTCCAAAAATATTAATTATTGAACGATCTTCATTGGTAAATAAATAATATAATTTTGATATATCTGACATATTATTGAAATTAGAACATACTTCTGAAATTTTCTGAATACAAATCTTTCTACTATTATTATATATGGGGCAATCGATTAGAAAATGATATTCATCCTCAATTTTTTGTGTTATGCACAGTTTACATAATCGTTCTTCGGTTTCCAAGTTTTTATATCTACCAATTTCAATAAGAGGATGTGCACTAATTCTGATTTTACAAATTGCCTGTCTTATTTTGAAATCATTAAGAAATGTATATTTTTCTCTAATAAAATGTTCTTTGAATGTAAAATATGTACGGAGTTTTCCCTTTTTGTCTTCATTTATACATTTTTTTAAATTATACCAATAACTAAGAAAACTATCACATAATTTGTTTTTCACATTGTTACATAGAGTGCCTACATAGACATTAACATTTGATATATTCATCTTATTTAATATTAGTAATATACTAGAATACCATGTATTTGTTTGACATAAATTCAATTCCTTATTACAAACAAAAGCATCATAAAGTAAACCTTCTGATAAATTATTAAGCCTGTGAAAATACTTCAACATTGACAGAATTACTGAGAAATAAATAGGGTATCGTTCCAATTCTGACATAACTGCAATGTTACTTGCTTTTCGATTAACACCAAGAATATATTTCATAAGTCTATTGTGTGACTTTTCAGTTATTCCAGATGCATATACTTTATCTAAAATATAATCACTCGTTTTCTTGCAACTAGCCGACTTGCAACTTGCAAACATCCCCCAAATTTCACTCCCATAAAGTAAAATGGGTTTGATGGTATGATCATAAAGGTGCAAGTATGTTGAAACACTTGGGTTTGCAGAATATAGACATTTTTGCAGCTTAAAACAGGCTTTCAATGATTTCTGATAAAAAATATCTTTACATTGTTTAAAGTTACCATTACATGATAATGTAATTCCCAAATATTTATATGATTTTACACATTCTATAGGTTGATCGTTGTACAACAGATTATTATTCAACAATTTACCAGATCTATTAAAAATTACAATCTTTGTCTTTATTAAATTAACAGTGAGACACCATTTATTACAATATTCATGCACCTCATTAATTCTTTTTTGTAAACCATCTTTACTGTCTGACAATAATACTATGTCATCTGCATACATTAGGCAATCTATTATATTGCTATTTAGAAGAACAGGATTAGAACACTTTTCCAGTATACTAGGTAAATCATTAATAAAAATTTTAAATAAATGGGGCTCAAAACATCATCCTGTCTGACCCAATATTAGATGGAAATGGGGTAGCTAACTGCTTTCCTATTTTGACTCTCAGTGTACTTTTACTATACATATCTTTGATGATTGAATAAAATTTGCCAGATATATTATTTTTCAATAGTTTATATCTTATTCCTGCATGAATAACTGTATCAAATGCTCGCTTAGGTCTATAAAACATGCAAATAATTTCCCATCTTTTTTAGCTAAATATTTATCAATTAATGTCTTCAATACAAATATATGATCAGAAGTTCTCGCTTTTTTGGAAAAACCAATTTGATATTTGCTAATTATATTCTTTTCTTGCAAATATTTGTCCAGTCTATTATTTAAAACAGTGTTAAAAAGTTTCCCCAAACTTGGGTTGATAGCTATACCTCTGTAATTTCCTGGGTTGTTGACATCACCTGATTTGTAAATAGGAGACAAATATGCAGACGACCATGCATTTGGGTAAATTCCAGATGAAAATACAAAATTGAATAACTTTTGGAGTAATGGGGTAAGTATAGTACCCCCCGCCTTGATAAGACATATCAGCTAAACTTGATAATAAGGTTAGTACATATCAATTAAACATCTGAAATTATGTTTTATGCACCCTCTGTACAACACCTTTATATACTGAAATTTATCTGATAATCATGTTTTCGCAACCATCGGTATACCAATGTCATATACTGTAAGGTTGTGTTTTGTGTAAGAAGTAAATACAGTTTATAATAATCAACTGTATTTGGAAACTAATTAAATATTTACATATATAAAAGAGCAACGCCGACATACGGTTGTAAAATATAATTGTCATGTTTTCTTGACTGTTTGACGACACACGCCATTCCCAGATTCTCACAATTCTACCTCATCTCTGAAGAGCGAAGATATATGTACCGTAAATGCTCACTACAATACTGAAATTTATCTGATAATCGTGTTACATGCAACATAGGTATACTACTTTATATGCTTAAATTTATAATAATTATATTATGCAACGACTGCATACCATGTTATACATTGTATACTGAAATTTATCTGAGAATGTGTTATAAGCCAAATCTGTATACCCTATTATAAACTAAAGTTTGTCCGATTATCATGTTTCTCCACCATCGGTATATACCCTTTTATATACTGAAATTTATCTGATAATCATGTTATGTGCAACATCAGTATACAAAGGTATATACTAAACTGGGTTAAACATATCTAATAATTAAATTACGCACATCATTATTCTGTGTAATCTGCTTAAATTATATAGACATTGTAACATTAGTAAAACATTACATACCAAGTGAAACTGTGAAACACCAGCAGTTGTTTTGCCACGAGAGAAAAAAAAAATAAAAAATGTGAGCAAATTTACTAGTGACCTGAACGCAATTGCACCATGCATGCATTTTCTTATGTGCAAGACCGATTCCATGGGCACAAAATACCACCACTACGCTTCTTAAAATATTTTATCTATATGTATCTGTTAATTAAAAACAATCGCTGTCTTTGCAGTAAATGTGTACCCATATGATGGGCATATGTGACTCAAGTCACAAAATGACAAAGCACCTGTCCCGCAAAGTTTTTTTTTTTTTTTTTTTATATAGGGTATATTTTTTAATAGCATGTTACTCTTTAATCATTTAAGCATCTTAATGTGTAACATGAAGTTTGGTTGTCGGTCACGGAATAGGGTGTTGTTTTTAATAAAGAGCATGGCGAATTCCTTATTTTTTCTTTCTTTTTCTCCCTTTTTTCCGCCTCGATTGACAATACGCTTAAATATTCCGGCCATCGACAAAATTAATGCTATAAACATGTCAATCAACCTCTGAAGATTTGTTTTAAAACATTTAAATGTGTATTTGAATACAATACATTACGATTTTGGTCGATTACAGATGTCTGTATTTTGAAGGCTTCTTCTCCCTCCAAATACTATTTAAAAAAGGACGTATAAATGACGTCATCCCAATAAGGTTTAATAAAATACCGAATAACCAAACAATCACGATCGACAAAAACGGCTAAATTCGAGGACACTTGGATAAACGATTTAAATTTTATGCATTTAAATCTCATTATTTCATGTGACTATTTGAATTTATCGTTGGCGGATGAACACGTTGGTGACGTCACAATACCAACCCAGGTTATCGAGTATAACCAAAATTTTCTCCAGGCGGATTGGCCAATCAGATTGAAATATTCAAATCAAATTAAATTATTTAGGGAATATTTGAAATTGTTGAACAGGTTATATGATATAACCTGGTTTTGGTCAGTTTACGCTTAATAAACCGCGAAGCGGATTATGAAAAGCGCAAACTCACCCAAACCAGGTTATGCAAGTATAACCTGTTCAACAATTTCAAATATTCCTTATAATTTAATTCTTACAACAAAATTTAATGATTCCTCGGTTTTAATGATTGCGATTATATTTCATGTGACTATTTGAATTTGTCGTTAGCGAATGAACACGTTGGTGACGTCACAATACCAACCCAGGTTATCGAGTATAACCAATGTTGCTCCAGGCGGATCAGCCAATCGGCTTGCAGTATTCACATCAAATTAAATTATATATGTTTGTATATGCTCAATTTATATTGATTTTTATGAAATATGAATTTGGAAGTATAATGACATTTGTTTTGGAGCCATTTAGTATTTACACATTACCATGTACTGTATTGTTAACTCGCGTTCATACATTGAAGATCATCTAGACAATAGACAATAGACAATATTTTATTTGCACGAACACGTTTACAATAAATGGTTATGGCATAAACTGAAACAATAAAGAATAAAAGACTCATGGAATGACAGTGGTATTTAGGGCTATATTAAAATAGCCACAGTTTCTAAATGGTCTTTCTCATTAAGAAACAATCATTTAAAAAAATGACTGTAATTTTAAGAGTGACCCTCAAGCTGCTATTAAAGAGTAAAGACATGTGTTTTAATGAAATATTTGAGTTAACTATTTTAATGTTATCTTTTTGTAAGAATGTTTTTCTTAAAGATATATAATGTAGACAAGTTCAAAAGAAATGATATTCGTTCTCCACTTCTCCTGTATCCCATGACAGGCAGACACGATGCTGTCTCTATATTTGAGTGACGACCTTTTTCAATAGCTAGAGAATGAGCACTAAGCCGAAATTTGGACAGCAAAGATCTATCTATCTGATTTTAATTTACAGACATCAATGTATGGGGGTCTATCACCACTTTTATGAATTTCTACTGGATTGATTCTATTTGTTGCTGTTTCTGCTATATCTTTTGTTTCGCTTGGATTTATGTTTCATTGACATTTCTTTTTGGTACTTTGTATTTCTGTTTTTGCTCGTACTGCCAATTATTTTTGTTCTGCGGTTTTTTGTAAACTTATTGTCTATTTTTTATATACTTATTGTCTGGAATATTGTGTGTAGTATAAAGTTGTCGTGGTTTAGATAAAACATTTTCACATTTATTTATATTTGGGGTCATGTATACTTTATCATACAACGTGAACCTACATTCACACATTGAAGGTCGTACGGTGGAGTCTATATGCGACTTTTCGACTGGAGATTGTGCTTACAGGGATTGATGTCCCATAAAGTCTGAACACAAAGAAACCAGCTTTCGATTTATATCAACATTTTTGAAGTGCAAGGTGTCTTGTTTAATTTATTACTCAGTTAAATGTCTGCTATTTCCAGCTCGGGGGGGGGGGTGGTCTGCTTTGAAACGAGACTCAGTGGGCAGGTCTGCTTTTACGAGACTGTGTATGCTATACTTTTCATGGCGATGAACATGCATACATTTGTATTAATGGGAGGTTTCATCGACACAACGGTTTCTGAAGGGGCACTGTAGAAACTTTCAGTAAACACAATCTAGACTTTACACAACACCCTACAATGTAGGTCACGCTTCAGACAAACAATTACTTAAAACTCAATCACGAACTTGTCATAGCAGAATTACCTTTCGTTTTATATCAACATTTTTGAAGTGCAAGGTGTCTTAACAAATAAAAATCAATGTGTCTACTGTTATTAAGTTCATTTAAGTCTTGTGGGTCAAAATGGCGACCGTGAAGCAAAAGGGTGCGTAGTAATTTCTTATTAAACATTTTTCTTTAAGGAGGTTTGCTTCTGAAATTAAAAATAATTGTATTTTCCTTAGTTCTATATTTTTGTAAAGTTAAAATAGATTACTTCAAAATTATGGAGAACTGTGCAAATGACTTAAGCACCTAAGAACTACATCCGCGGATTGATAAGTAGGTTATACGATGTCCAAGATAAGTCTGGTCTTCTTGAAGTATTTTATGAAGAATTGATTTCGACCTGGAAAAGTAGCATACATTTCGATGATACCAATTTTATCTATGAAAGCCATTTTGGGCATATCTGATGAAAATTATTCAAGAATGTGTCGTGCACACAAAATGACCTTTGTAAGTTCTTATCGCTATCACTAGGTCAGTACATCCTCTGGTGGACTATTAGTTCCTGATCTAAGTTCTTATTGCTATCACTAGGTCGGTACATCCTCTGATGGGCTATTAGTTCCTGATCTAAGTTCTTATTGCTATCACTAGGTCGGTACATCCTCTGGTGGACTAGTAGTTCCTGATCTAAGTTCTTATTGCTATCACTAGGTCGGTACATCCTCTGGTGGACTATTAGTTCCTGATCTAATTTCTTATTGCTATCACTAGATCGGTACATCCTCTGGTGGACTATTAGTTCCTGATCTAATTTCTTATTGCTATCACTAGGTCGTTACATCCTCTGGTGGACTATTAGTTCCTGATCTAATTTCTTATTGCTATCGCTAGGTCGGTACATCCTCTGGTGGACTATTAGTTCCTGATCTAAGTTCTTATTGCTATCACTAGGTCGGTACATCCTCTGGTGGACTATTAGTTCCTGAGTGTATCATCCGCCCAGTCGGCAGTGCTTGGGTGCTGACATGATTTATTAGATATATATTTTTTTTTTAATTTACAGGTCCTAAATAATGTCATTATTATTAAAGCTAAGATTCTCCTCCCTGAGGCATAGACGACCTTAGCCGATCTGGCTATCTCGATTAGACTCTCAAAGATATTTACATTATTTGGATTTCCCATCGTTTGGCTTCGAGCGTAACTGATGAATGTTATTCCAGAATGCACTAAATTAGATATCTACATTTTCATTACTATCGCAGGGCTGATACTTTGCTGGTGGACTATCCCCGAGGGCAACACTCGGTCAGTATTCAGTGTTTCGACTCCGTCATGGTTTATTAGATATATTTATTATTGAAACTTTCAGTTCCCAAATAATATAATCAATATTAAAAAAATAAGAAGTTGCACCTCCTTCAGGCATAGGTGACCTTAGTGGATTTTGACTATCCTACTTAATTCCTTTGGTTTCCTTGCTCTGATTGTTTTAATTATTTGGTTTTCCAATCTTTCATTTTCAGCGGACCTGATAAAGGTTTTCCAATCTTTCATTTTCAGCGGACCTGATAAAGGTTTTTCAATCTTTCATTTTCAGCGGACCTGATAAAGGTTTTCCAATCTTTCATTTTCAGCGGACCTGATAAAGGTTTTCCAATCTTTCATTTTCAGCGGACCTGATAAAGGTTTTCCAATCTTTGATGTTCAGCGGACCTGATAAAGGTTTTCCAATCTTTGATGTTCAGCGTACCTGATAAAGGTTTTCCAATCTTTGATGTTCAGCGTACCTGATAAAGGTTTTCCAATCTTTCATTTTCAGCGTACCTGATAAAGGTTTTTCCAGAAACGGGTCGTATGCACTAAATAGACATAAATTTATTCATTTTATTATTCAAAATGCGACATTAATGTGGAGTTTAATGTTATTACAATATTTAACATTAGCTATGAAATAATACAATTAATGATCATACAAAACCAACTCAATGGAGAAAAAAGGTAAGTACTGGGCATATGACAAGATATGTACAATTACGTTAACAAGAAATAACATGAATAGAAACTTCAAAATTAAACCAAAATCAAATTGAAAATAACATAAATAGAAACTTCAAAATTAAACCAAAATCAAATTGAATTATTTGTTGATTCTATTCATCTGACCAATCGGTTATTTCTTCATTTTTAATTCCAAAATATTAATAATTAGATATGGAAAAAAAATATAACACTATTAGAGAGATGATTTTGGGAAATTATATTTTGGTTCAAAGGTGACTATAATGTTTCACTAGCATGTCTTACGATGACCTTGTAATACTACCTAATACTTAGATAATGTTTGATGCCATCGGCTGTCTTTAATAGAACTAATATTGTTTATAATGAGTTTATTAACAAACTATGTACATTACATTTACAGACAAATATTATATACTAATATAATTAATTGTATGTGATATTCAAATATCAGTATCTGAAATAATGACTTAAATATATTGATAATTATGACTTGAAATAATACTATAAATAATAATAATAATAATAATAATAATAATAATAATAATAATAAAAAAAGCTCGTATTGACCGATACAAAAGATTGTCATTGTTTAATTATATTAAAATGAAAAGTGTAAGTGAAATTATTAATCACTTCAGTATGACGTCATAGATTATGCAATGGAAAGTGAAAGTGAAAGTGAAAGTGAGTCAATACAAGATTTAATCAAACAATATCAAATTTTACGGAATGTCAGGTGACAGCATGATAGCCAATAAAATTGTTTAAATAAAATCATTATGTAATAATGATAATTATGACTTGAAATAATATTATAAATAATAACGAAAAAAAAAAAAAAAAAAAAAACGTTTATGCTCCCCAAATAATAGGGGGATCCATAACATGAAAAATAAATCAGGACAAGTACACACAAATCAGAACATAAATATTTAAAAATCGGGAGTCAGGGATTCCAGCAGTTGATGTCCTTCCCCAAAGTTTTATTCTTAAAGAAAATGTTTTTGACATACAGGTATATATTTTAGATTCTAATGTAGTTGTTTCATATTCCTGGTTTGTGATTGAACAATGGTGTAATGTTCAAGGTATTAATTTCACTGTTGAAATATCACGAGATATTTTTAGAATTTTAGCTGATTACCGCTTACGTCATCTTGTCATTTAATTCACATTTTTAGGTAATTCTGTAATGCTACGAAATTGAATGTGTCTCTGCTGAGTTTAGATCTATATATGTAGAATTCACACACAAGTAGAATGTCGATTTAATGGTCGCAAATATCCGTTTAATGGCTCTGCTATCGTGTCGCCAGTGTACACATTTTGCGATCATTAACCGGTTTAACCCCGCCACAGTTAGGTGCCTGTCCCAAGACAGGACTTGAATTTCCAACTTCATATGTCATGCTCATTTGTTATAGTAAACTTTATTAAAAAATACCAATAACGTTTTATATGTATATATAAAAGCAGGCCGGGGTACCTGCAGTGCGTCTAAAATATAATAATGTATATATTTCAATATAAAATAAAAATAGATAATAGTTTAGGTAATATACAAAAAGAAAAAAATTAAGCACCCCCTGATATATTAAAACATAATAAGTTACACTAAGTTTAGATTCTAATTTTTATATTGATTTTTGCAAGAACAATGTTCCATTAAAAAGATGTGCTCACACAGGTGTGACCATTATGTCTAATACCGACTAGTCATGCACGCGAACCATGCCTCTCACGCATTACTCATAATTCAGTATGTTCACGCTTCGAATTTGGGTATTTTAGTCCGTTTGTTTAAAAAAAAAAAAATTCATTCTCAGTAAGCATGGTACGAAAGCGAATATCAGAAGCACAAAGATGGCAAATAATCGGCATGCATACAACAGGGATGTCCTTCAAAGCTATTGAACGTCAGATGGGCTACCTCTATACTGTAGTCAGCCGACTGGTGAGAAAACACACACAAACCAACAATGTGAAAGACTTGCCAAGATCCGGCAGACCACGGGTAATATCTGATCATGACGACAGGGTATTGCAGCGTTTGATTAGATGGAAGCCATTCGCAACCAGTCCCATACTCAAACAACACTGGCTGCCCAATAGACGTCTGTCAACAAGAACAGTTAGAAACCGTCTGAAATCGTTGGGACTTAAGTCAAGGAGAGTCATTAAACGTCCACTGTTGGCAGACCGACATCGACGATCACGTTTGGCATGGTATTTAGCACGACGTAATTGGAATTTAAGGACATGGCGCAAGATCCATTGGTCAGACGAGAGCTGGTTTCTGCTTCATGTAACCGACAGCCGGATGAGGGTTTGGAGACACAAATATACAGCCTATCCCCATTGAACATCCAGCCAACTGTCCCTTACGGTGGATGCTCAGTAACGGTTTGGATTTGGGGTGTATCTCTCATGACTGCAAGCTGGATTTAATCACCATACAAGGCAACCTAACTGATCAGTACATCATAGACGTCTTGCAACCAGTTGTTGTCCCCCATTTCGACAACCGCACACTAGCTACAAGCCCTGTGTAAATGGATGACAACTCCAGGCTTCATCGTTCAAGAGCAGTAACCGCCTACCTCCAAAGCGAAGCCGTGACTTCTGTTCCTTGGCCCGCCATGAGCCCGGATTTGAATCCCATAGAGCATATTTGGGACATGTTAGGCCGTCGTATGCATGCTCGGGAATCTCCTGTGCAAAACATTTGTCAGTTGGAAGCAGCATTGCATCGGGAATGGCAGCAGCTATCACTACAGGACATCCAACGTCTAACTGGAGAGATGAGAGGTAGGGTTGAGGCCGTCATCCAAGCACATGAGGGTTACACCCAGTACTGAACTTTGAACAATAGATGTCGTCAAGTGATTCATAAGTGACGTTTTGAAAGTGAAATGACAATCTTATCGTGCTTTTTGAACTGTGAAGGTCAATTCCTAAAATAGACATGTTTTACTGCAAAAACTGGCCTTGTGATATTGTGATTAAATATTCATTAAATTAACATTTTTCTTGATTTTTGTGTGCTTTTTTACAACCAATGTAATGTCTTAACAGGTCACCATTGCGTTCTTGAGATTATCTGGTCAGTAATAGCGTGATACTTGTCGTATCATTTGTCATTTAAAAAAAAACATGAGGGTGCTTAACTTTTTTCTTTGTGTATACATTAAGATTATGTTTCAAACAATATTTAAAACACTTGATCGGCAAACAAACATCCTTTTTTGTTTTCAGTTAAGATGAGACGTGACTGTTTTATTTGTTGATATTGGTGGAATTAATAACCATCAGTGTTGAAGATTTCTTTTCATAATATTATATTTTGATGCAATGTTCAGTTTTTAATTCATGGTATTATTTTTTATATTATTACTCTTCATGTAAGAAACATTCATTGTAATTGACATGATATTATCGAACCATAATTTTACAAAGAATAAATAGCGTCGTTGTATTATGCACTCGCAAAATACTATTGTTGGAGTCTTTACTATGTTGATGGGCGGAGCTTAGAACAATGTTACGTCATTTAAATAGGCGGGGTCTAAACGGGATCACCTGAGCGCTTTTAGCAGTGTACACTTTACACTGTATTATACATGTACGTTTTTCTTTAACGTTGATGCTGTCGTCTGTCCAAAACAATGGCCAGTTCCAGGTTTGGGAACGATACTCCAGATGCCTTTATAAACAATAACTTGCGGAGCAAAAAGACTCGCGATTCTACGAATTTTTTCTTCAATTTAAATGAATATTATTTGCCAATCTTTATACTATCACTCCATACATTTTAGACAAATTTCATTTTTGAAAATCACCAAAGATATTCAGAGTAATAATAACAATAATATTGTGTTTTACATGTTATATGTCGAAATATGTCCCAAGGTTAGAAGGCGTAATGCACTCCCTTTCGGATAGTGCATTATGCCTTCTAACCTTGGGGCATAATAATAATGTGGTATTGTCCAGTTAATATGCCAAAATATTACCCAGATCTGAGAGACATATTACCCTCCCCGAATTAGATACTCAGTATAATAATGATATTATCGGGTGGGTAATATGTCTCTCAGACCTGGGTAATATTTTGGAATATTACCTGGACAAGACCACATTAATATAATTATTATACTGAGTGTCTAATTTCTTTTTTTTATTGTCTAGGTAATATGCCAAAATATTACAATACCAAATATCACTACAAAATCTTACACGAAGTATAATATTTATATAATAATGGGGTCTTGTCCCGGTAATATGCCACAATATTACCCAGGTCTGAGAGACATATTACCCGACCCTGCGGAACCTGGACTAGATCACATTAATATCATTATTATACTGAGTGTCTAATTGTCCAGGTAATATGCCAAAATATTACAGTACCAAATATCACTACAGAAACTTACACGAAGTATAATAATTCGGCATATAACATGAACAACATAATATTATTGTATAAATATTAGATTTTAGCACACTATTGTTCGGACAGTAGATTATTTTTTAAGAATCTAGTGTTTATTCTTTTGTTCTTGCGTGTATGAATTTTAACTTTTTACTATTTTAGACTTAATAATGTGTTTTGAATATTTCGGAACCCCTGCTTAACTTATTAATGTCTGCTATAATATCGAAATGTTCCGTCTAACCACACGGCTACGGTGATCACACTACTATACAATATATACATTTGACCATAAGTTAGGGACCACCAGTTTTTAACTGTAGCTAAAATATTTTTCTCAAATGAGTGGAAAAATCTGCAGTTGCGCACAACAAAACCTTTTATGGATGAACACAATATAACCCAGACCACCAAAAAAGATCAGGTATTTTTACAAAAATAAACAACCGGAAGTACTATTGCTCGCTGAAGTAAGTATGCAAAATGGAAAACAAAATTCTGTGAAAAAAGTTTCAGTTTGACTTCTGCTAAAAAAAACTTGTACAACTAAAACACGTTTATGCTGGTTGTAAAATGAAAACTAATCAATTTTAAACATGCATTACTCATGATACAGTCAATAACGAGTCTAACCACCTCGTATCCTGTACAGTTCCTAAACACGTCTCCCCATTCCGTGAATCAAGCATCTCAGTCTGTGTTGAGGGTACTGTTGCTATTCCGGAAGCAAAGCAGTCCTTAATTCTTGAATGTTTTGACACTTTAGGGTACGTACGTTCACTTTTTGTCCAAGATAGTCCCATAAATGTTCAATCGGATTCATATCCGGCGACATGGTTGGCCAAGGTAGTAACTCTATTGCCTCCTGTTGCAGATAGTCTTGCACTATATGGGTCCAATGTGGTCTAGCATCGTAATCTATTAGAATTGATCGACTTGCTAATGGATGACCATCAAAATGAGGCACAACTAATTGGCGCAGGAGCTCAACACGATACTTTTTCCCTGTTAAAGTTCCATCAAGGACATACAAGTCAATCTTACAGTTTAGAGAAAAGCATCTCCAAACAGTAACACCATCTCCACCAAACGCAGTTATGCCCACAATATGTTCCTGTTGAAATGCTGTGTTACTTGGTCTCCATACGCGGACGCGGCCATCAACTGGATTCACATAAAAGCGACTTTCATCCGACTAGTGTACTCTCTGTTACGACCTGTTATTCCATCCCATATGGTCACGTGCCCATTGAATCCTGGCTGTTTTGTGACGTTTTGTCAGTAGCGGACGCTTAGTCGGTCTCCTAGCACGAAACCTTGCATTATTAAGACGTCTGTTGACGGCCCGTCTGCTAATACGCTTGTTGACAATCTATCAGCTTCGCAGTGTATTTTCAGTGCTGAATGGCTATTGTCTGGCGATCCTTGAAAAGAGTCTATCATCTCTTGGGGTCGTTTTCATAGACATCCCTGCCCTGTAACGTTCTTTTACACTTCCGGTTTGGTTGACGTGCTGCTTCAATCGAACAATTGCCGAGTGGCTTACATTGAAACGCTCAGCAGTCTGTCTTGTATGACATACCACCCTTTATCGTTCCAACCGCTTGCAATCTCTCTGCATCTGACAGTTTCTGACGTGCCATGTTGAAGTAAAGTTTAGAAAGTTTAAGGTTTTAGCCGTACGGCATGAGTAGATACTGGTTAGAAACCCCAGCCAAACTTGAGTTTTGTAAAGGTACAACTGAACTGATAAAAACCTGTTTCGTCGTTCTTTAATTACTCGATAGATAAAGAATTACAGATAACATGAAAGAATATATGTTTATGTATAAGACATATATATTTAAACAAGAAAAAAGCGCGATGTAGAAAATATTTTCAATGTCAAATTTGGTGGTCCTTAACTTATGGCCAAGTGTATATATGACTCTTGATAGTAAACTTCATTAAATAGAATATAGAATAGAATAGAAAACTTTATTTTAAGTCGGGTTTACATATAACATTACAAACATAAGCTCTGTAGAGCTTTTTGCCGACATTAATAACAGTAACAACACATACATTTAAAACATATAAATACACAAGCATGCCATATAACATAGGACAACAGTTGAAGCATTAGCCAGATACACATACATACAAGCATAGCATAAGGAAAGCAAAATTGCATGCAACATTAAAGCACTAAAAAATTTGACTAAAAAGCAGATACAAAGCAAAAATAAAAATAAATAAAGCAATACTAAAAAAAAATCTGAAAGCACTCAACATAAAATGAAGCATGAAAAATATTAAGATCTGCAGATACAAAGCAAAAAAAAAA
>MJUT01005958.1:72585-83388 GCA_002080005.1 Gigantidas platifrons
CTATAGCCATCATTCGTAGACGTCTTATTTTGAGAGAGGGTAAACCAGACTTTAACAAAAGAGTATCATAATCACTATTAAAATCCTCATAGATAAACCTCAAGGCACGCTCTTGTATCTTTTCCATTTTTTTAGTATTACTTTCCCCACAAAAATGCCAGACCACAGGACAATAATTGAAATTAGACATAATATAAGAGTGATAAATAGTTAGCCTCCCCAATTTAGATAAATGTTTTCCAATTCTTTTTAGTACATTTAACTGCCTTGAAGCTTTTTTACAAATTTCAGAGATATGTGTATTAAACTTTAGATGACAATCTATTGTCACCCCCAGGAGCTTTACCTCATTTTCACACAGAATTTCATTCCCATCCAAATTAAATTTTATATCCCCATTTTTTGATTTATTCCCAATGGCAATGGCCTGAAATTTGTCCGGATTAGCTTTCATTTTGTTATTAGCGAACCAATCAATTAAAATTGCACTTTCCTTTTCCAGAGATTTAACTAATCCATTTAAATCTGGCCCTGAGTGTGACAATGTATTGTCATCTGCATAATTATAGAGCTTATTTTCTTTTACAAAATTGAAAATGTCGTTAAGAAAATAAATAAATATCACCAGCGTTTTAAATTGAGTAATTGATAAATATCTACAAGACAAGAGTATTTCAAATCTGGCATAGATTATGATAAGAATGGACAAGTACGGGAACTTTTAATATATATTTTTGCAATACAAACAACAAATAACGTACCGACCGCAAGTAATTACAAACCAGACAGATATAACCGACACATTTGGTACCTCGGAAAATGTAATTGTAGAAATTCTTTATTTCAATATTTCATATTTAATTTTGTTTTATAGTTCATTATTATTTCCATGTTTAAACTAAGTGTTACATTTGTTTTACATGTCAAAATAATCTCTTTATGTGTATAAATAATTAATGCAGTTTATCCCCCACGTTTGTCAAGATTGTGTCTCAAAGATCAGAGGAAAATTTATTCAATTACCACTAATTGTTTATAATCTGTCACAACTGGACTTGACAAGCTTTTGATAAATTATAATTTAGTTAATCCTCGATATAAGAATTCCAAGCTATAACGCAAATTGTTATATAAACCGCCATTAGGCATATTTATAATTAATCCTGTCTATCAGTCATTTTTAATTACTCTGTTTGATATTTGTATTATTGTTATTATTGTGATATTCAGTTTTGTTGTTGACCGTTGAAATATACGGCTGTAAATAAAATATGGAAAACTTCTAGCAATTTCGAATCTGTGTTACGACAAATAGCTAGTTCCCCAGAAATACGTTCGTGTGATATCGGGTAGCAAATGCCCCGGTCATACATGGTGGAATATACCCGTATCTCAGTAGTGTACCTCTTGTATTAGCAAAGTGGAGAAAATGAACAATTAATGCCGTTAAATTAAAAGACATTTACACATTTCAGCACGAGCGATTTGAACACACTTTATATAGATATAAAGTGTATTCAAAACGCTCGTGCTGAAATGAGACGTCGAAAGAAGAAGAAATGGACAACGCTAGTGACAATTTAATACTAAATTAATGTAATTACTGACATTATACCGTTCTGTACAACCAAGTTCAAGAAAAATGGATTTCACAAAATTTGCGCCATCAAAATTTAAAGGCAATTTTAAAGAAAACGCTCAGCGATGGTTTGATACATACGAATGTTTTGCAAATTTGTGCTCTTGGGACGAAATAACATTTTGCACTGCTTTCCCGTTATTTTTGGAAGAATTTGCACAAATATGGTTTTTCGAACATTCATCCGACATCTCGAAAAAGAAAGACGCTCTAAAAATTTGGTACCTCGGAAAATGTAATTGTAGAAATTCTTTATTTCAATATTTCATATTTAATTTTGTTTTATAGTTCATTATTATTTCCATTTTTAAACTAAGTGTTACATTTGTTTTACATGTCAAAATAATCTCTTTATGTGTATAAATAATTAATGCAGTTTATCCCCCACGTTTGTCAAGATTGTGTCTCAAAGATCAGAGGAAAATTTATTCAATTACCACTAATTGTTTATAATCTGTCACAACTGGACTTGACAAGCTTTTGATAAATTATAATTTAGTTAATCCTCGATATAAGAATTCCAAGCTATAACGCAAATTGTTATATAAACCGCCATTAGGCATATTTATAATTAATCCTGTCTATCAGTCATTTTTAATTACTCTGTTTGATATTTGTATTATTGTTATTATTGTGATATTCAGTTTTGTTGTTGACCGTTGAAATATACGGCTGTAAATAAAATATGGAAAACTTCTAGCAATTTCGAATCTGTGTTACGACAAATAGCTAGTTCCCCGGAAATACGTTCGTGTGATATCGGGTAGCAAAAGCCCCGGTCATACAGACCATAGGTGAACATTTGGGACACTTGAAAGACCTTGAAATATATAAATATAAACGTAAATCGAAAAAACGTCAGCCAATAAAAAATTATGGTTTTGTTTTTGTTAATTGTTATCTAATTTTGCCTCCTAAATATTAAAATGTAAATATATCAAGTAAAACACTTTTGCAGATTGAATTGTATTAAGTAAGAGAATACACTCCAACTTGTAGATTATCATAATGTACATATCTTAGAGTCAAATGTAATGTACAGATTTTAAATTTAAAGTGTTATACTTTAATGCAATGTACATATGTTAAATTTAAAATAATATACTTTAATACAATACACATAATTTAAATTTAAAGTAATATACTTTTATGCAATGTAAAGATTTTAAATTTAAAGTGTTATACTTTTATGCAATATGCAGATTTTAGATTTAAAATATTATACTTTTATGCAATGTACATATTTTAAATTTAAAGTATTATACTTTTATGCAGTAAACAGATTTTAAATGCTAAAGTATTATACTTCTATGCAATGTACATATTTTAAATTTAAAGCATTATACTTCTATGCAATATACAGATTTTAAATTTAAAGTACAAATGTATTATACTTCTATGCAAAGTACAGATTTTAAATTCCAAGTATTATACCTTAATGCAATATACAGATTTTAAATTCCAAGTATTATCCTTTAATACAATGTACAAATTTAAACAATAAAGATTATTCTATACGTTTATATAATACTGGTGATTTATTTGCATTAAAATATTGTTTTACTAGTAATAGTGAGAGTATAAAATTCAAGATCCTGTTATTTATTTAAGGAATATGTTCAAAATTGTATAACCTGTTCAAAATTTGAACATATTCCTTATTATTCAATTTTTACAATAAAATTTAATGATTCTTCGATTTTAATTACGATTATTTCATGGATTCCAACCCAACTTATCAAGTATAACCAATGTTGCCCCAGGCGGATCAGTCAATCAGATTAAACTCTTATTTTATTATTTCCGATTGACATTTTCTTACAAAAAATACATACTATCTTTCAGTAACCATAATAACGCACTAAATTAGGTAATACGAAAATACACTTGTCTGTATGAGGACTAAATATTTGTGGGAGGTTAACAATTATGAATGATCTAAATAATTTACTCAAACTATGAGAACATATATACTATCAAGTAATATGTGTTTCAATTTCGTCCGTTTTACATTGTTGAAAATGCATAGCCTAAATATGCTCAACATAGGCTTTAAATATTGGTTCGCTGTTTAGTTGCATACTCATTGAGGAAGTTTATGTGATCGCCATATTATATTCTAAATTTGATTTCAATTAATCTTAATTCATCTACAACAAGAGCAAGAGTCCATACAGCAAGATTCATAGTCCCGTATACCAGAACGCAACTATATAGACACTCCTTCTTCCCGGACACAATTCGGATTTGGAACGGCCTACCACAACCATCAGTGGAAAGCACCTCCCTGAAAACCTTTAAACAGCTCAGCTGTCACATCCCATAATAGCACACCATGTTTTTAGACTTTTAATCCAGCACCTGTATATATTTTTTTGCACCGTTGTTGTTACAACCCACATGGGCAAATGCGATATTTCTCTACACAGAGACCTGCACTTTATTGGAGGAAGAAGAAGAATTCTTCATAAATGATCCGAACTACAACATGTAATAAGCGCGATTTCTATCATAGAATATAGTTTTAACATTTTACATAAATAGTCATCAACTTGTTGATGGTCGTCAGTTTTTGGTAGATGAAGAAGTAAATAGTTTTTTGTTCTTTTCTCTTTTGTCATGGTCTAAATAGTGCTTTCGCCGTTTGACGTTATCGAATTTGGAACTATTTTCAATACGTACCTATATTACATATATGTGCAGGAATACACAGATGAATTTATTTTGAAATTACTACTTTCATTTCTACAGTGATCACGTGAACATATTATTTTCAGTTAGGAGCAAAAATCGATATGAAATTGATGTTACTCTTGTGAATTATTTGTAATAATATAACGACAAGTATAGACGTATGAACTATATATCTATATTTGAAGTTAGTGTTTATTTTGTGGCAGTCGAAGAAGAATTATATGTTTTCGAGGAAAACTACATAAGCAGTCAATAAACGGGCGACATACTTTTCCATGAAATATGTGGCTGCTTGGGCAAAAAGGAAATGTTTCATAAAAAATGAACTGTGTTTGATTTTGGAAATGGGGGTGGGAATATGCAGAACTTGTCATTTCATTTGTGCCTTATGTTCCCTTAAATAACTTTAACCGCTTGAGGGTGAAAAACTATCAAAGCGCTATCTAATATAAACAAAATGCGCATCATATTTGGGTTGAAAGTTATGTGAATACAGTGTGCTGCTGATGGAGAACGTAAAGCGATATTGTCGTCAGTTAACTAAGTTTTAAAGGTAATAGTGACATACAATGAACTCGGTGTGTATAATATTATATATTAATGAAATATATTGCAGTTTTTAGTTTGAAATATTGGAAAAAAAAGAAAGTGAAAGGAAATCGTAGATATTATCTATAACATTGAAATATAAAAGGTGTGCAAAGAAAGTCTGCGACTAGACAGTATCTCGGTACTTTAATAAAATTATAATAAATCTTATCGTTACTTATTTAAATAGCAATTTGCCGACGAAGGTCTTAATGGGATTAACATATTAAGATATTGCTATTGGACATTTGGAATCACTCGTAGTTTTACCACAGTTCGTGTTGTAGAATGTTTTGCATTTTGTTGTACTTTACATTTGTGTTTGTATTGTTACTTTTGGTATCTGGATCTTTCTTTTGTTTTGAAATCCGTTCTTATTAGGGTGCTCTGTGTCCCGTTCGTTCTCTGCAATCAATATGCCAAAATTTCAGTTTTCATGTAAAGTTCGAACTTGAGTACCGAAGTCAGAATTGAATTTCGAGATGAAAAAAATCCCTGCATGTTTATTTGAACTTTATAAAAAGATGTTTATGTCTGAAAGAATTAATTGTGACAAGAATTAACATAATGAGGAACAATCTATCCCAGGGCCGTCTTAACAGCATCATAGGTCCCCGTGCAATGCAATGCAAAGCAACTTTCAGCAATATTTCAGCTATATCGTGGCGGTCAGTTTTATTGTTGGAGGAAA
The DNA here is from genome assembly GCA_002080005.1 of Gigantidas platifrons. Classification (NCBI taxonomy): domain Eukaryota; kingdom Metazoa; phylum Mollusca; class Bivalvia; order Mytilida; family Modiolidae; genus Gigantidas; species Gigantidas platifrons. Next base: position 78,198 of record MJUT01005958.1, read on the forward strand.
CCGAAATACTCGTAGAAAAGCAACGACCTGCCGCAAGTCACTGACAAACTTTATCACATAATATTGTATCGAGTACACCTCGCCTGAACGGGATTTGAACTCACAACGTTAGTGGTTATAGGCACTGATTGCTTTAGTAGTTGTAAATCCAACTACTATGCGATCACGACCACGACGAACCCTTGAGAAGATTGTAATATTAATTTCCAGTGACTTTATCATTAAATGATCTTAGGCAATGTATAATCTAAAATGCTGTCAAATTAAAAAGAAAACACGACATCACCACACGTTTAAACATAGGCATACAGACATTCTTTATTCAGACTTTACGTGACAAGGTGTCACCTCTGTAAATGAAGTTATATATTTTCATATAGTGAATTTGGCCGAAGAGGGGTAACCGCTTCGTCATTATAGTAAGGGGTGGTGATGCAGTGTATCAACGTTGTTCGTATTCCGGTATGGGATGAACAAATAAAACACAGTATAGTTGAATGTTTAATATATGATATATTTCATCAGAATATTTCAATATGGAGTCTTATTTTATCGTGAAAAGAATTGACATAGTGCATCTACTTTCAGTATGGGGCTAATATACTAGATTGAATTACTTACCATTGAAACTCCACCCAAAAAACAAATTTGCAATGAAGCAACATTTTTTATATAAATATTTAGTGGCGAACATGTGTTTGCTGAAGAGGCCATATTTCATCAGAAAATATCAATATGTAATCTTAAAGTAATATTACACCAGTTTGGGATGAAAAAAGACGTCCCCTGAAAATTCCATTTGGAATACGGCGGTACCTTAACTAAGCTACTCATGCACGTTTCAAGTCGAAATATGTTCCCAATGACTAGAAATCTGCAAATCCGTGCGCATGTTTGCCGTCCTCGCCATTGTTGTGGAGACTAATTTACTTTCGGTTGTTTTGGTCCGATGATTGCCGATCAAGAAACGATAAACGGGTGTGTTCGATTTGTGTTTCAATTATCCCCCTTTTTGAAACCTGGCTGTAAAAAGTAGACATTTATGTTTATGTTGATATGTTTTATTGATATATTCTGTAATGATAAGGCTAGTTGTAATATATTTATCGTATTTAAACATTGACAACCTACTTTAAAAAAAATTGGTTAAGAAATTTGCAGAATTAAAATAATAATCAAATAATTGTCAAGGCGAGTTATGTTTTATATAATGTTTAATATTTACATTTTTAACTTGTTCAAGGAACCATTGGCTATTAACAGTATGGCCTACTTAGCATAACTTTTAATCCTGCTTCTATAGGAGTATTACCCAATCTAATTGTTTTTGGGATAGCTTAAAATGGGAGACTAAATTTTGTTTATTTTCGGCTTTAAATTTAGATTAGCTTTAACCCCAGGGTGGCATTTCTTTTAGGTGAATCTGGAACATGTTTCTGAATCACATAATTGTTTTGTTGCTTTTTTCATCTAAAACAGAAACGGGTTTTCGAAACATGCGAAACATAGGTGACCCATGTTTCAAATCGAAACATGAACTGGAACCGGTCCAAAAAATTAGTTCGTTTTTGATAGAAATACAGAGTCAATGGACATAAGTATTCGTCACCCTCGATTTTATACTATATATTTCATATAAAACCACATTTTTCAAAAAAATTGTTGTGAAGTCATTTCTAAACGGATTTTTATCATTTTTGCACCAGAAGAAGCAGAAATATTTAAAGATTATTTGTTTATTTTAGAATGATATTCCGTTAGATTGCCTTTAAGAAATTTATTTTCTTATGATTTAAAATTTATTTTTTTGGAACAATAAAATCATTTATGTCAACAATATAAATATTAGGTTTTTGTTACAAAAATTGTGTTTTTTTTTTTATATATTAAATATTATTGTTTGATTACATGTTAAGAATATTCTTAATCCTCGTGTGATTATTTACTGGTATAATGATATATGATTCAATTTCTAATTATGCAATTTCTGTAGATTTAGGTCATTGCACAGGATTGTTTATTGGTATAATTATATATGATCCAATTTCTGTAAAATTTCGGTTATTTCACAGGGTCAGTAGTACATGATCCATTAATGTGCACTCCTGATTGGTCACCATCTATTTCAACATCCGTGGTTATGTTTCTTTGCAAACCTGTTGCCGAAAAATGTGTGTAAATTCACACGGTCAGTGCATGATCATTTAATTTACACTTTTGATTGCCTTTAAGAAATTTATTTTCTTATGATTTAAAGACAATTTTGGTTTTCTGACGTCAAATTTGCTATATATTTAAAAAAAAAAAAAACATTTGTGTTTAAATCACCATAAAACAAAAACCATGCACACAAAACTTACTACGAATTCTGCGTGTCTTGAAATAAATTTCATAAAAATCTGCCCAGAAATAGCTTTAAAATATTTTTTTGAAAAAAATGTGGTTTTATATGTAATATATAGTAAAAAAAAATCTACTTGGTGACGAATACTTATGTCCATGGACTGTAGCTGCAACATAATTTTTGGAGGCCATCGTTTAATGTTTCATGAAACATTGTGTTATTCATTTGGTGGAAACATGTTTCTGATTTTCTGAAACATAATTTTGAAACATACCGTTTTTAAAGCAACAAGTAATGATTTTGTTTTCTGGAACAGTGAAGTGAAATATGTTCCAGATTCACCTAAAAGAAATGCACCCCAGAATGCTTTAAAATCTAAACTTTTTGTTAGCTGCTCACCACATTATGTTTTTCTGGGTTGATTTTTTACATTCGAACCTCAGTGCTACCTAGGTTATTTTTGATATTGGCATTTTACAGCCGTTTTTGCATCTATTTTTTTTGTGCAGTATTTATTTGAAGCCTTTACAATTGTTGATTTTTATGTTCGGTTATATCATGCCTTTTGTTGAATATATAAAGTATTGAAAACTTATTAGCCTTAATTCCTATTGCCATAAGCTCAAATCCCAGTGGAACAAACCTGGATATTTCTAAATCTCATTTTTTATCCATCGTCAACTAATTCAATCACTTTCTGTAACAGGAGCGTGTTTGGATATGTCTGGCTTGGTGGTTGCAAGCAAAAAGCTCACAGACAGACACAGGATCAAAAGTTATACTTTTTTTTATTTTCCAAACATCAAAGTTAGACTAAGTAGGCCATACTTTCTTTTCTCTTTATGTTTTTTTAGTAGGCCATACTGTTAATAGCCAATGGTTCCTTGAACTAGTTGAAACAGTAAACATTAAATATTATATAAAACATTCGTCACCTTGACAATGGTATGGTTATTATTTTAATTCTGTAAATTTCTTATCAAATTTTATTTGCAGAAGTTTGTCAATGTTCAAATACGATAAATATATCACAAATAGCCTTATCATTACAAAATATATCAATAAAACATATCAACATAAAAATAAATGTCTACTTTTGACAGCCAGGTTTCTAAAAGGGAAATAATTTAAACACAGATCGAACACACCCGTAAAACAATCTTACCGAAAGAGTTCAAATCTTGGGTCACGAGCATATCATTTGCATTGACGTTCTGCATGGTGTTGGTGACGTTTTGTTATATTATTAAGAAACATTCTTGAAATGTTAAATTAAATGATAAAATAGCCGAACAAAAACTTAATATTTATGATTTGTTATTTATTGATGTTCATTTTATAGTCAGATTAAAAAGAATTAGTTTTGTTTCCGTTTTCTACATAAGAGAATCGTTGTTCCGTGGGGTTATAGGCATGTTTTACTCGGTAGACCGGTAACATCTTGAAACTTGATTCAACTAAAATATCCTCTCCCGGAAAATCGAAATGAGGGAAAAAGTTCATTTTTCCTCCTCTGGAAGGGGAAATGTCATAAGCTTTATGACGTCATAGATTAATTACGCAATCTATGACACTAGAAATCGAGTGTACCTCTCTGAAGCTTTGTTGGCGATGTAGACCAGTTGAGCAAGTTTTCGATATTTCGCCGTACAACAGGTAAGAATTATTCACAAAACTCAAATTTCAGCTAAAATAATACTCGGGAAGCAACAGAAGGCAGACATAAAATTGCATGCAGTATGCAGAAATCATTAAACATTTATTCATATTTTATATAAAAAAATGAAAATACAGTGTTGCATCTTACAAACAGGAATAGCGTCACGTAATGTTTTTTAAGCTGAGCAGGACTCTAGCTTACATTTTGTTGCAACAATAGGTATCAAAATTGTAAAAAAATACATCATGGTTTTGAATTACGAGTCGCAAATAAATAAAATAACTATTTGTGAAAAAGCTTGGTACTTCGAAAAGAAATAGAATGTTTAACATTTAGATATGTATTCACCGGCAACGTGTCACAGCAGAAATTCGCGACGTTTTTCGATTCAAAAATAAATCGCATTTACATAAAAATACACAAAAAAAAACATTTTTATGACCGGCAATCTAAAAATTTTAATATAGAACCAATTTCCATGATAGATAGAATACAAAACCAGAAACTCGATGTTTGATCGTACGTTTTTATGGAAATATCGCTACTTGTATAGTGTCTACCAAAATGTCCCACTTGGTACTTTAGAAGAAATTTTGACGAAAGAACTGAAAATCGCTTCAAAAACATTGTTGTTTAATCATATGATGTGTAAATTATGGACATATTGTTTTAATTACATGCAATTCCAATCTATAGGCATTCATTTGATGCAAAATTATACAGATTAAAGTTTATGATACTAGCGTAATGCATTCACGATGGTGGTCTACCAAAATGTCACAGTAACGTCGGTTATTTCAAGTTGGTTATTTCAACGTTCGGCGTAAATGTAAGCTCTTTTTGTGCACGCCGTATTTAAAATAAAGTGTCCGTCGTCTGTATGACGGTGAAAATATGTCCTATAAATAATAACATATCTTAGTCAAACGGCTGTAAATCATAACTTTCACTCACAGAAATAAATTAAATAACATGAAAATATTTTAAGTGTTATCCATGCCAGGTTAAGAAATTCATGTAGTTCAATATATAAATACATTAGTATAATCCCAAAGTATCTCTTTATCACGTGTGTCTAAATTCCAGACCATACGCGTATTTGGCAGAATTATGCGTGGAAACTATGTGTCCAATTGAGGTTGGAGAAATACATCTTAAAGATTGTCTTGAAAGGAATTGTTCGAAAT
>MJUT01005958.1:85752-101093 GCA_002080005.1 Gigantidas platifrons
CCTACAACGACCTAACTCATTGAGCCATCCGGGCCCTACAACGACCTAACTCATTGAGCCACCCGGGCCCCTTGGTCAAAAGAAAAAGAACAAAAAGAACAAACAACGATCTACAAAACATTACACAGAAAACTTGAAATTGACCAACACGAATCTCACTAAAAACCGGGGTGAACTAAGATCCTCCGGGAAGCAGTTCTTGATCCACTAGTGATACCCGTCGTGTTACTCAATTACATAGCACCGGTAAAGCACCAGGAAGTGCTTACGACAAGTGGAACATATCCGTGGTCATTTGTGACACAGAAATTCCATGGCGGTCAACCAAGTCATGGTGGCGACTGTAAAGCTTTCGAAGTGATGACTTCATCTTAACCCAGAGGAACCATTGATTCAGTAGCTTCATTGTTAGTAGGAACCCCCTATGAAGGTAATCCTGATAGGAACCACAAACTCTGGAATATCGTATCAACTGAGAGATATATACTCCATATACAGGTGCTGCTGGAATGTTTCTACATATGAATGGAAAGTTCGCAATGAGAAAATTGAAATCATCTCTTTTGTCGTAAAGTTTAGTTCTTGACCGCCTCTCACTGTCATTTTCGAGGTGTAGGTCAAGGTATGCAGCAGACCTATCTGTATCTGTGGTATCCTTTATTTCAAGCTCATTGGGATAGATGCGATCAACGAAATCACCAAACTTTGAATTATTTAGTGAAAGGACATCATCTATACAGCGGAACGTGAAATTAAGGGTACAGGCTAGCTTCTTCTCGTTTTTCTTGAGAAGCCTCTGTATGAAGCCTGCCTCATACGAATAAAGGAACAAGTCGGCGGGAAGAGGGGCACAGTTTGTATCCATAGGTATGCCGACTGTCTGTTGAAAAACACGTCCACCAAAGATAACAAATATGTTGTCAATAAAAAACTCGAGCATGTTGATGACATCAATTTCAGAGAACTTCTCGTTTTTTTACAATATAAGATATGTCCCTTCCAAGTACAAGGTATTTGTATTTACGTTGGCCATTCTTTTGTATGAAACACAGTTGGCCAACTCCCTTAATCTGTCCTTCAGCTTAGAGTGAGGAATAGTTGTGTAGAGGGTAGAGAAGTCAAATGTTTTAATGCTATTGCAGGAGGAGAGAGACCTAGATTGTATGTATTTTACAGATCTTAAGAGTTCTTCAGAATCCACATCTGATTCACACCACTCGTCGAGTAGCTAGTTTCACAGTAACTCTGAAGCCCGGTTTTGACCGCCGATAGAATGCGTGTTAGTAATTTGGGAAGAGGTTTCGTGGAGCATTTGGCAGACCAAGCAATATAGCGCTGTTTGAAAGGACACTTGTGTACATTAGGAACCGAGTAGAGCGATTGTAGATCCAGTTCTTCATCTTTGGTTGAAATTCCATGTGATCATAAAACAGACCTATGATTGTCAAGGATTTCCTCTTTCATAAGTATCATCGGGGTATATGTAGGGTTGACAAGTGAATTGTCAATACCTAATTCCTTTATCAAGCAGTCTATGTAATGTGATATACACACAAAAACAATAGTGTTAGGGGCCTTGTCGACGGGGACAATAACATATTTGTCGTTGTTAGCAGCAACACTCTATCAAGGAAATCATGATAGGAACCACAAGCTCTGGAATATCAGATCAACGGAGAGATATATATACTCCATATAAGGTGTTGTTGGAAGGATGCTTCCAACAACTTCCTCCTGGTACGCTGGTATAACTCGTGCTTTAAAAAACAAACTGCAAGTGGCACAAAACAAAACAGTTAGATTCATCAAAAGTATGAGCCCAAGAACTAGTATAAAGCAAGCTGAATTATCTAGTCTAGGATTTTTAAATATTGAAAACAGAGTAAAACAGCTTCGATTGAACCATGCTCATAAAATCTATTATGATACCTGTCCTTCTTATTTGAAAAATAATTTCATCAAAATTAATGAACATCATGCCCATAATACTAGATCAAGTCAGATTAATTATGTTACACCAAAAATTAAAGGCATCGAATCAACAACATTTTACTACAATGGAATCCATGATTGGAATTCTCTACCCGATTCGATCAAATCCATCAATGATTTGCAAAGATTTAAAAAAGAAGTGAAGTGCCACCTGATACATACCAGTGAAGAACGGGAAAGACGTGTCATATCATAATAATGACAATTATATATACATATATATTTTCATAGATAATGTACTTATTTTAAAATTAAGTAATCCCTCTACCCGCTCATGTTGATCTTTTAATGTCCACTTGAACTTTAAGCTGATACTTATAAAGGACCCCATTGGAAATAAGCTGAATGGCTTTCATGGGCTATCCTTGGTGAGAAAGTTCTCAGCAGCTACAATTGGTGGATTGAAGTTTCAGTTAAAGATGGCAGTTTTATGTTTTATTTTTAACTTAACGAGAAATTTCTAAACACTTGTGTATGATGTTGAAATTTTTAAACCTAAATATATTTTACCTTTACCTTTTACCTTTTACATATAAATAAAAAAAATTCACAAAGGGAAAATTGAAAACATTCATTTTGTCGATAAGTTTCATTCTTAGCAAATCTACTGTCAACCGAACATAGCTGTATGTGTGATATTCTTTATTTCAGGCTCAATGGGATAGATACGATCAACAAAATCACCAAACCAAAGGATCGGTCTAGTTTTTTTTCGCTTTTCTTGAAAAGCCTCTGTATAAAGTCTTCCTCATACGAATACAAGAAATAGTCGGCGAGAAGAGGAGCACAGTTTGTGTCCATACGTATGCTGACTGTTTATTGAAAAACACGTCCACCAAACATAACAAATATGTTGTGACTCATAAAATTTAGCAATTTGATAATAACAGCTTCAGAAAACTTTTTGGCAGAGTCAGATTGTTTTTTTTTAATTCAAAATAAGACCGAGACAACCATGATGTATATCTACAATGGCCAGCGTTTTTTCATGAAACACAACTGGACTAATTCTTTCTATCTGTCTTTTACCTTTGAGTAGAGAATAGTTGTGTATAGGATGCATAATTTTTAATGCGATTTTATAGGAGGAGAAGGACCTTATTGTATGTACTTTTACAGATCTTTTAGAATTTGCCAAAATCCACATTTGATTGACATCACCAGCTAAGTAGCTACTGTCACAGTAGCTATGAAACCCGGTTTTGATCGTCAATAGAATAGATGTTAATAATTTGGAAAGAGGTTTCTTGGAACATTTGGCATACCCATCAATATAACGCTGTTTGTAAGGTCACATGGGTAATGTAGGGGTCCAGCAGAGAAGCGGTATATCCAGTTCTTATGTAAGAATCTTAAAGTTATATTTCCAGTTTACGGATTAAGGCTCACGATATTTCGGCCCTTTGGTGAACACATCTCGTAGATAATGTTAAGATGATCAGTTATTACGTGGCCAGCCCGATCATAGATGAATGAGAAATTTGCACAGGTGTAATCGCAGGTTTAAGCTTGGAATCGTCAATACTGAGACCCTCCAACACCTTATTGTAGTTAAATATTTTGGTGGCAATAGGTGTGGTATAGGTATACGAGATTATAGGTACGAACTGATCTTTCAGATATGAAAGAATGTTAGATTTGACTGATTTGTGATAAAGAATTTTGCCTATATTAATGGCATCAAGACCTTTGTTGGCAAAGGAAATTTTAAGAAAGGAACATTTTTCTGTTTCATCTTTCTTAATCCAACAGATTTGAAAAGTCTGTGAAGGGCCACATCCAAGACGACCACCGTAAGCCCGTATTCTTTGGAATTCGGACTTGTAGCTATGCCTATTCGCTGAATGGAAAACAATACAAACTGTAGGTGGGGGAGGGGAGAGGGGACATTTTAAGAAGCCAGCACAAATCACTTAAAAACCTTAATCTTTAATAAGTAAATATAATACTAATGACTTTGAATGAATGAAAACAAGTAATAAAACTTATTTATAAATTTGTATTCCAAATGCAAAATGAACCAATTTATGCTTATTATCTAAAAAGCTAGAGCTACTGATAAAAAAAACTGAACTAAATTGTGTATCATAATATAAAATTGAAACGCGTATATGCATTGCATTGAAGTTAAAATAACAGAGGTCTGGTCGCAGTTAGATAACGATGTAGAAGACATTGAAATCAAACTGTCTAGATCCATAGCTGGCATTGCACAACTCTTATCAAAGAAGAAACGCGCCGTGCGCACTAAATTAGATATCTACGTTTTTATTACGATCACCGATGATGGAATATTTATCCTCTAGGATATCACCAACCACGTAGTTAGTGTGTCGGCACTGACATGGTTTATTAGATATATTCTACTATTGATTTATCATTTATTACTTTATTATTGTAGTCGACCGTAACTGATTTTTCTTGGTATCCGTTTGAAATTATTTGGTTTTTCATCTTTTGACATCGACCGTACATTTTTGTATGTGATGATGGTTATTCCAGAAACGCATCGTGCATACTGAGTTAAATATCTATGTTTTTGTTTGTTAATATATTGTATGAAAATGTTACGGAAAGTTATATCTGATTTAAACTTAAGTAGTAATAAATTTGTGTTATTCTTGGTTTACCATCCAAATATAACATTACATGACATAACATTGATAGTGAATATCATAGAAAAGGCATTGATAAAGACAAAAATAATTAAAAACATTTAAAAGTATAAAAAAAATATAGCATACATGTACATATGCAGAAAATGAGAAAATTAAACACAATCTTATTAATATCTTTATGGATATAAAGATAAATTAGAGGTATACTAAAGAAATAGAAGAACAAATATACAACCTTAATATAAAGTTTTCTTTGGGGGTGTATAGTAGTCAATTAAGTCAAATAGAACGAATTAAATGGCCTAATGGAAGGTCAAATGCTCCAAATATTTCAAACTTCTAGACAAACTAAAACAAAGCTATTCATTTTTTACCCGAACTGCAAAGAATTTGGTACCATAATAATTCATCTTCCTCTTCCCGTAAAGAGTATACTCAAGACTGAGTGTAATTACTCCGTGCATGTCCGTACTGTACAGTTAAAATCGAAATCACATTTACAGTTACAAATAGGGTGAAGCACTATTTACATCTGGGACTGCACGGGAAGAGTAATGAACCCTAGCTTTGCCTGTAAGTAGCCGATGGTACTGACATGACGTACTTCTGGAGGTATACTTTTCCAGGTGATGATGGTACGAGGGAAGAAGGAAAAGCGATATACATCTGCTTGTGTATATATCGTCCTGAATGCTGCAATCCCTCTAGTTCTACAATAAGATGGTATGAGTAGATGTTCTGCATGGATTTCATCTAAATTATGTATGATCTTATACATCAGAACAGTTTCTGCCTTTGCGCACCGTTGCTTAAGGGATTCCCATTTTTAAGTTGGAGATCATAGATGTAACTGCTCCTGGTTCTCGGTCTTGAAAGTTGTTGTAAGCAAATCGTGCAGCTCTTCGTTGTACAGAGTTTAGCTAGGCTATCTGGTTTTTGTTGAATGGGTCCCATACAGTACTTGCATATTCAATGGAGGGTCTCACTAGTGTTGTATATGCTGCTGCTTTAACTACTTTTCCCCCCATTTTTCAAGTTGGTGTAGATCTTTCTGAAGCTGCTACCGATCGGTGTTGGTGTTGACTACACGATATAGTAGGCATTCATCGACAAATAGTCGAGCGTTATATGTAAGTGAATCCGGTAGGTCGTTAATAAATACAAGGAAAAGCAAGGGTTCCTGTACTGTTCCATGGATACGCCTGAATCAACGGCAATAGTTGGTTAGTATGTGTCTTCTAGAAGTACCTGTTGTGAACAGTCTGTAAGAAAGTGTCGCATCCATTGCAAAGTATTTCCTCGAATCCCGTAGTGGTCAAGTTTTAGTTGAAGTCTATTTTGCGGAATTTTGTCTAAAGCTTTTGAGAAGTCTAAATGTATAGCATCGAGTTGTTTCCCCTGAGATAGTGTTTTGGCTAATTCTTGTATTGTACGGCGAGCTGTGTTTGACAAGATCTTTGTACTCTGAATCCGTATTGACTGTCGGAAAGTATGTTCTGATGTGTCAGATGGTCAATGCCATTACTGTGGATAATGTGTTCAAGCATTTTCCTGCAGATGGCTGTGAGAGAAACGGGTCTGTAATTAGATGGTTTTGATGTGTCACCTTTTTGTATAATTGTTTTTAATTGTGCCATTTTGTATTTAATCGCAAGTATAGACATAACATTTCTAAATAAACGTTGTTCGTCGTAAAATTTTTGTATATTTAAATACTAACAAGCTATTTGTCAACCATTTTGACAGTGGCGGAATAACATGTCGCGAGGTCGAAAATCACGTGTAGCGAAACCTGTATACATATACATCACCAACAAAATGAAAACCCCAAATACACTTCACAAGTAACTATCAAAATAGCCTAATGTTTATCTGAGATATGACCGGATATTTTCATCCGTAAGCTGATACAAAAAATTGTCTGAAAAGCTACATCACATGATTAGCTTGATATATGCGAAAAACAAATAATTCGTTTTTCTTAATAAAAAATAACATATATTATAAAGAAAAACAAAAGAATTTATACATTTTATGTCTTAAGTCTGAGAGTATTTCATTCTATATGTCAAACTGAATTAGCTTAAATTCTCCGTCATCACAATTAATGTACAGGAAATAATTTTTCCAATTGTTATCACTATATTAATGAATTTTAGCAAAAAATTAGCACAAAAATAAAGGGTTTTCAGTTCTATACGACAACTAGATTGACGTGGTCATGATATAATACGGGAGTTTCATCTTCATCGTCGTTGACGTTGGCGATGTTGTTTTCAGTTCTATGCGACAACTAGATTGACATGGTAATGATATAATACGGGAGTTTCATCTTCATCGTCGTTGGCGATGTTGTTTTCAGTTTGTCGACACAATGTGTTTTTCACATTTTGACGAATACTTCTGTTTTTTTCAAATTTTGACGAATACTTCTGGTTTTTTTTCAAATTTTGACGAATATTTCTGATTTATTTTCACATTTTAGTAGTGAGATCTGAGTAAGAATAAATAATTTAACCTTTTGTAGCGTCTACAGTGCGGCTTCTCTTTCTAAAAATGTACAAAGGAGATATTAACATGAATGAAGCGTGGCTTCCTCAGAATAAAAACGACATCAATTTGATGGAATCAAATGTTGAATATATAATAGTTATATAAAACGAAATGATACATAAATGTACTGCTTTAATGCTATAATACATTTCTCTGACGTCACACTATTGTTCGAACAGTGGATTAAAGAATCTACAGTTGATTCTTTTGTTCTTGAATATATGAACTTTAACCTTTTACAATTTTAGGCTTAAAAACGTATTTTACTTATTTTGGGACTTTCGTGTCTCGAACCACTGTCGGGCTTTTTAAAGTCTAATTTGACTTTCAAAACTCCCATCTTAATACCACTCGGCTAAGTTCACCACATTGATAAATTCTATAATTAGTATATTTAACTCTTGATAGTAAGCTTTGTTAAAAAAAATAATAATAATTTGCTTAAAAAAAGCAATTGGTCAATATATACAAGACATTATTCAAGTCTTTGAGTTCTGACATAATTTATGTTCAGAACTGACGAGTATTCTCGCAATACAAAAACAACCAACAAACCGACCGCAACTCAACAAATCAGACAGACCACAGGTGAACATTTGGGACACTTGAAAGACCTTGAAATATCTAAATATAAACGATTCTTTCACTTGAAGGACCTTGAAATATCTAAATATAAACGGTAATCGAAAGCACGGATGCCGAAAAAATTTTGTTGTTTATATTTTGTTAATTGTGGCTTATTTAGCTTTCTGAACATTAAAAAGGTAAAAATATAAAATGAAAAGACTGCTGCAAATAGAAATGTATTATGTGAGAGAATACACTCCAACTTGTAGATTCTTAAAAATAATCAACTCGAACCTGACGGGTTTCGTTGATTATTTTTAAGAATCTACAGTTGGAGTGTATTCTCCATTACTTAATTGCTATTTGGACCTTTAAGCAAAAGAAATACAAGTCAATTATACACTATAGCCTTTGCTAATAAGGTTTTTAAATAAGTAATGATTTTATTTGTTTATATATATCTTTATTTCTCAATAAACCATTGCAATACATAGGTATAGAGAATTACAAAACTATTTACAAATATATACATTTACAATTACAGTTACAGAAAAACAGAAATGGACACAGGGATTAGCCAGGAGCACACACACCTTCATTTATGACTTTTATCATTTTACATAATTTCAAAAGATCTGATTTTTTCGTTACGGTCATGATATTTTTAAATTTAAGGACATTTGGTCTATTTCTAAAGTAACTTGGGATGAGATTCTTACGGTTTTGCTCAAAGTATCGACATTGTAAAATATAATGAAATTCAGTTGGAGTGTATTCTCCACTACTTATTAGTGCTACATGTAGTTATTGCTGGACAAAAAAGAGGTAAAATAATTGTTTTTTCTTACACAGTTACCATATAGTAAGGTATAATAATATTACTTGAGTCAGAGAATTTGCAAAAGGTCATACGTTTTAGACCTACAGTCTACATACGTTTTAGACCTGCAGTCTACATATGTTTCAGACCTGCAGTCTACATAAGTGCTTAAGTATCAGATTTTGGAGGAATAAAAATTCTACAACCACATGCCGACATGGGAATCCAAGGTTTTAGATAAATATTCTCCAATTTATGGTGGTACATTGGCCTAAAAGGGTCCCCCAAAGGTTGTGTGGGATACACGAAGTACACAACCTGCCATACATTAATCACATGATATCATTAATCACATATATGAGGAGTAACTTTTGTTGGGAGAATTCCATACTACTTTCAGTTTCATGCAATAGACGATTGACAGCAGCTCCTACTATTGATTTATGGCCTCGTTTTAACCTTTGTATTATTTAGTGGAAAACTGGAAGTAGTCAAATTGAAACATCTTTTTTCTATGCTTTACCTATGATGAAAGATAACTATGTTTTTGTAAAAAATTTTCCAGATATCATTTAAAGATCATATTTACTATTGGGAACTGATTGATTGATTTCATTATCTTCTATCCAGTTTAAAAAATGGCTCAGCTAATTTCAAATGCACAGACTATGTACAGTGAACTGATGTCAAAAGCAGGTATGTACTGTAATTGTTGTTCTTTAATCTCCACCTTTGTATAAGCCCCAGAGCACCTTTTTAGCTCACCTGGCCCAAAGGGCCATGTGAGCTATTGCCATCACTTGGCATCCGTTGTCGTCGTCCATTGTACGTCGTAAGCTTTTTCAAAAATCTTCTCCTCTGAAACTACTAGACCAATTGAACCCAAACTTGGTCTGAATCATCACTAGGGGGTCTAGTTTCAGAATTGTCTGGTGATGCCGTGCACCAACCAACATGGCCACTGTTACTAAAAATAAAACATATGGTAAAATTGCAGGTTTTTGGGTAATAACTCAAAAACTGTTAATAATATCAGAAATCATGGGGTAAAAATGATCAGCACAGCAAGATCTACCTACCCTGCAATTTTGAAGTAAATCTGATTACCCATCTTTGAGTTATTGCCCTTTTTTCATCAAATTTTTTAAAATTTTAATAATTTTCGTCTTATATTTCAAAAACTATAAGAGATAAAGGTTAATTTAAATTGCAAAAATGTGCAGCATGTCACGATCTACATACACTGCAATTTTTAAGTAAATCCCATTACCCATTTTGGAGTTATTTCCCTTTTTTCATCAAATTTTTAAAATTTTAATACTTTTCCTCTTATATTTCAAAAACTATAAGAGATAAAGGTTAAGTTTAAATTGCAAAAATGTGCAGCATGTCAAGATCTACCTACTCTGCAATTGTTAAGTAAATCCCATTACCCATTTTGGAGTTATTTTCAAAATTTGTATACTTTTCATCCTTTATTTCAAAAACTATAAGAGATAGATGTTAAATTTAAACTGCAAAAATGTTCAGCATGTCAAGATCTACAAAAAAGTTCCACAGTTGAAAATGTCCGACAATTGTGTGAAGAGTTATTCCTCTTGAAATGCATTTCTTTTGTTGACTTTCACTGCTTTTGGTTACTCAAATAATCAAAGGGAAGCAACTCTATTACAAAATGTGAAGTAGCAAAAGCTAAATTTTGAGAATCATTGACATTTATATTTTTTGACAGCAATGTTGATAACTTACATTAAGGTGCCCAAATTTTTTTTTGAAGAGGGGGTCTGCAATGACAAGGGCTACATTTGTTATTTTTTGGCCGAAGTTATCAAGTTTTATTGACTGATGTTGTTATTATACCCAGGTGAGCTATACAGGCTCCTGGGAGCCTCTAGTTTTGGCTCCCTTTCTTGTGCATGTATATATATATATGTATCATGTATATCATAATTTTTAATATGGAAATCGTGATAAAGTTTGTCAGCAACATGTCGGTAGTTTTCTACAGGTACTCCGGTTTCCTCCACCAATAAACCTGACCGCCACGATATATCTTTACATTGTTGAAAGTGGCGTTAAATACCATAAACCTAAACCTATTATAGAAATCGGATTCTCCTATCTTACCTACTTCTTTTCATAGTTTTCAGGTTGTTGGAGAATATCAAGCATCATGGGAATGTAACTAAGAAATGCCTGTCCATTTTCTAGGTCAAAGATTTTGTCACATACCAAAATTTGTAATCAGATTTCACTCAGATAAATTATGCAAATTGGACATCAACAGCTATTGTTCTTGAATGATTATTAGAGATATATATTGTCCTCTTGAACAAAAAAATAACACCAATATCTATTGCAATTACATTTTTGTAGATGTAGTAAATCTTGGTTTTAATTTTCATAATACTTGATTGAAATTTTCAGTAAATCTATCAATGTTGCAAACTTATTTACACCATGCATGGTTTTATGCATTTCTCTATGAATAAAAATATGATATCATTATTTACACTTTTTTGTTTATCTCTATGAAAGTTTTACATTTTTGATATATACATGTAATATTGCGTGATGATTTTTTAATTCTGTTTATGTTTTTAAGTTCAGTTTAGTTTACTTTGGTTTTCTTTGTAGAAAAAGGAACATGATAAACTACAGGTAAGTTTTACAGATGTAAGCCTCATAGTTAAGTCAAATAATACTTTTTTTTCAGACCCACGAGTAGAAGACTGGTTTATGATGTCATCCCCTTGGCCTAGTCTAGTAATATGCTTGTTATATTTTGCCATAGTTAAGATGGGACCAACTATAATGGCCAATAGAAAACCAGTAGAAATGAGAAATGTATTACTGATATATAATTTATGTATGGTTTGCTTGTCAACATATTGTTTTTTGGAGGTAAGTTTTATTTTTGTGAATGTCTTAAATGGTGTTATGTTTGTTATTCAATAAGCAAAGGACATAATAAATCAATCTTAAAGAAAAAGTGTATGTATGAAGCTATTTTTATGTTAGGACAATTGAAGTTGATACAAATGTATCACTTTTAAGTTAAGTACAGGATCTAGTTGATTGAAAGTTAGTTGATTTGTTATTTTCGTCTTATTTTTTCTGTGAGAAAAAACGGAACTGAAACTATTTTATTTCATAGTGGAAAAAAAATGCATATAAACAATACCTGTGAATACATCTGTATTCCGCAAACCACAAATAGTGAATACATCTGTATTCCGAAAACCACAAATATTGTAATGAGTGAAAAATAATGCAATAGACCATTTGCACATTTTTGACTTTGATTCTAAAATTATACATGTTAAAGGAGTTAATTCCCTTTAAGGAGGGCAAAATGGTCCCCTTTCATGCACAATTGAGTTCAATGAAAATAACATATTAGAATTTGTCCAATAATCTATTGAAAATTTTAATGTTGTAGCAACTTGTGAATTTTCTAATTGCTATGAAATTATCCTCTGATTTTTTACAAGGTTCAGATATATACAAATTATGAGAAAATATTATGCTCAAATTTGTTGTCCTTTCCATTGCTCTTGCTAGACCTGGAACCATTTTTTTCCTGTTATAAGGGAAATAACTCATAAAAAAGTATAATTTTAGAATCAAACGGGGATTGTGCAAAAGGTCTATTTCAGTATTCAACCACAATACAGATGTTAAATCCATAATTAACATTTGTTTGCCATAAGATTATGGACTATAAAATAGTCCACTGTTAGTTGCTCATTTAGGGTAAATGGGTTTTGTTGTACATTGCTTACACATTATTAGAAAAATCCATACTAAGTTTATAGTATTGCCATCAGTTTATAATTCTTTGTAAATGCCTGAGATGAAATATTGTTCTTCCAGTCACATGAGACTACATGTATATGATTATATTTTATATTTGTTTAGTTCAACTTGTCCGGGTGGTTTGCTGGTTACAGCCTACAATGTCAGCCTGTGGACTATTCCAGATCACCTCAAGCTGTTAGGGTAATTATATTTATTTTGAAGTAATTCAATTCTTGAAAGAAATAATATTCTTACACAGAGGATAAAGTAGTTCTCAATTTTCATGGGAAAAGATTTTTCTGTCTTACACCCCCCGGTGTAAGACAAGCTACACGCCCTGTTACCCGCCAAAAGTAATCGTCACTTCAAGATTTTCCAGTGTTATTTATAACTCTGTTTGTGATCCTTTGTTAATATTGTTTGTAGATGTGATTAAAATAAAATATGCTTTACAAAATATAACGGTAGCCAAAGTCTAATCTATATTTTAAGACTCTTAATGTCGTGTCATTTGTTTATGTTTGCGTATGATTTTTGTCAACAGATATCGATTTCCTGCTTACTGAATCAATCAGCTGACCAAGTTATTGACGTCACAGTGAAATGACATACATTTCTAATAACAGTGTTTGAGTTGATTTGTTCGTTTAAAAACAAACGTTTTATTTACTATTGTTATATTTATTGTGATATGAAAGTCGAATTTTTAATATTATTACAATTTGAAGCATTCATGATTTGGTGTTTCTTTCACATTGCGTATTATTTCATTGATGGTTGTGATGCAGTTGTCTTCGAATATACACACTAGAAAAAAAAAATTGGGGAGATGTCTGTGTAAGAAAAATAATCAAACACCGATGACAGGTGTTAGATTCTTATTAATCCTGAATCTTGATGTTTCTTTACTTAAGAATGAATGTTTTAAATATCAAAAGATAGAAATTGTCCATTTTTCTTTCCTAGCTAAGCAATAACAATGATTGTAGTAATTGGTCTTAGTTTATTACATAGCCTGATAATTATTTTAAGATTCTCATGATATTGTAGAGGTACAGTAGGATGTTGATTATAACAGAATTAATATGTACTGCCAGGGATACATTGCTGCTTAATTACTATTCATCTTACCTTGTACAATTTTATTTCATTTTAGATGGCAAAAGTTTGTTGGTGGTTTTATTTTTCAAAATTTATAGAGCTCCTGGATACAGTAAGTATATATATAAAATTATACTTGTCAAAACCATCACACAATTTGAAAGAAAAAATACATTGAACTAAACTAAGATGATTGATTTAGGTAGGATAAATAAGGTTTCTATATATTTTAGTGGGTTTTTTTTGCAAACAGATTTTAATAATTAACAAATTTGTTTATAACTTACTTGGATGGTTTGGTTTATGGTATTTAATGCCACTTTCAACAAAATGGTGTTAAACACCATAAACCAAACCATCCAAGTAAGTTATAAACAAATTTGTTAATTATTAAAATCTGTTTGCAAAGGACCAGGTCAAGTAAAATGTAATCTGACATCATCGTCTGTTAATAATTTTATGGGGAAATTGTGCTCAAAAGATCACAAATTATCATACATTGATCTTTGGTATGAATTTGCACCAAACAACAACCCATCAAAAATCTTATACGATGCAAATGATCCCAGTGGAGTACATGTGAGCCCGAAGGGAGCAAGTCTTCTAAGTTCTGTATTCTGTGACTTTTCGTCAGAAAATGAACATGCCGGAGAATATCAAACACCCAATCGAAAGAGAACCCGAAGTAGCACCTCTACTCCAGGATCTGCTGAGAGACAATTAGGCAAAATCCAAAAATCATGAACTTTTTGTTGATAAGGACAAGCAATAAGAACAAATATTCTATATATTGTAAATTCGGTAGACTCCCTGAAAGTAAAATGTGCTATATTTTTTATATAGATATTGAGAAAATTGTTTGCATATCATGTAAGTTTGTACATAATATTATACAGTATGCCAAAAAAAAAATCAAAAAAAAAAATCCCAAAATATTTATTTACATAGCTTGCATTATTATAACTTAAATATTTTTGGTTTGTATATAAAAGCAAATAATTCAGTATGTGCAATTTTAAACAGGTTGTGGTATGAAATAGATATTGAAGAACTTGTGTTATTTTAAAACATATTATTCAATCTGAAATAATTAACATAACATGTATTATTATTATAACTTGTATATATTTGATTTGTATATAAAAACAAATATTTCAGTAGGTGTATTTTTAAGCAGGATGTGGTATGAAATAGATATTGAAGATCTTATATTATTTTAAAACCTATTCAATTTGAAATAAATGGGAAATGTCAATGGTATGGGAGATAACTCCAAACGAAACGCAATTTTTAACTGGTGTCGAAAACAAAAATTTGATGTCATTTGCTTGCAGGAAGCACATTGTATAAATACTATCGAATCAAAATGGCGAAAAGAATGGGGCGGGAATAGTTTTTGGAATAACAGAACAAAAGCTCAGAAAGGTGTAGCAGTTTTATTCAAAGAGGGGTTCAAATATAATGTAAATGTTAACAACACTGATCAAAACGGTAGGCATATACAATGTGAATTTAAAATTGATACCGATGAAATATTTAGAATTACAAATGTATATGTACCAAACATACCCAGTGACAGAAAACGTTTTCTAGAAGAGCTCAAATATTTTAAACCTGGTTGTAGGTGACTTTAATTGCACTTTAAATAAAAATTTAGACAGAAAGCCAATACCATTAAGAGACGATATCGGAAAAAATGAATTTGAAAATTTCATTCAAAAGTTTGATTTAAATGATATTTATAGAAAACGAAATCCAAAAACAAAAAGGTACACTTTTAAACGTGTAAATTCTCACTTGCGAATTGATTATATATTAACTAACAATAATACTGATCACCGTTTATACAACCCCAAAATCAGGTATTTTCCTTTTAGTGATCACGACGG
>MJUT01005958.1:106087-124254 GCA_002080005.1 Gigantidas platifrons
AGATAAAGGAAAAAAACATCTATCATATAGTTAAGCCTGTCTTATGTTAAAGATGGTTGATAAAGGGAAAAAAAGCCATCTATCATTTAATTAAACCTGTCTTATGTGACCTTCATTGAAATAGAGTCATTGTGAAGGGAAATTAAAATTAAGATCACATAATACAATTTATTGCTTTATAATAGAGGTGGTCACTAAAGCATGTATTTTTTTTTTATGTATTTCTTCTATCTGTAAAGAAAGAACTGCAGATAACCTAATTTGTTAGACTAGTCATGATTACAGACTTCTTATTGGAGATGATTATACCAAATAATTACATTTGATGTTTGAAGAGATCAATTAAAAAGTAAATGAAAATTATATCTTTTCAAGTTTTATTAAAATTGATCAATCAAGAAGAGAGAACATTAACAAGTTTTACATGCATCATATGATTTATTGTAAATATAAGATATCTTTGTAGATATTCTTCATTATGAGGAAAAAGTTCAACCAAGTATCATTTCTACATGTGTTTCATCATGGTATCATGCCATTTTCATGGTGGTTTGGAGTCAAGTTTGTAGCTGGTAAGATAAGAAGCATCAACTATAGAATAAAGATGGTGAATTGTGTCAAAATATTTAGAGGGGAAAATATTGGGAACTTTCATTTTTGAAATATGTTTTACTTTATCCTAATTGCAAAAAGTTTAAATTAAATCTTTAATTGTTGCCCCTTTTCTGATATATCCCGAATAAATAAAGATCTAACACAATCAAATAGCCACTCCACAAATCTTGAAAATAATACTGAATTGATTTGGCAACTACTATTTACCATGAATCAATGATGATTCATTTGCTTGTACGGAATGAACTTATCAGCATCCATAGGAAATACCTGATGTAGAAATACATACTGGCATTGAATTGAATAATAATAGTGTCTTGAAGTGAGGCAAGCGTATCTTTGATTTAAACAATGAGACAGATTCTAGTAATAACAGGAATTATTAATAGAGTGGGTGAGTTATTGTTGTTTAACGCCAACTCAGCACTTTGTCAGCTATATCATGGTGAGAACAAGTTAATTTTCAATGAGATGATGATGAGGTCCGCTTTGTACTAGACCAACATGCTTAGTTGGGTTTTATAGTGCTAGCTCACTGAAAGAACAGTCCACAGATAGACATATCATCCCACTCTGACACATTATCCTGATTCTGAGACAACCAGTCTTTGCTCTTTCTCCTTGATGCTGGGTGCTTAGCGAAGAAGCAACGGATACCAATTTATATAGTCTTTGGTTTTATCAGCTTTAGCCTAAGACCCACAATCTGTTGCACTCGAGGCTAGCATACTAACCATTACACCACTGATGCAGTAGATGATTATTGGATAAGATGTACAACTTTAAATGCTTATATAATTGAAAAACTGTCCAACATTTTAAAGTAATCAGGTAACCCTATACTGTCCTTAAGTAACACATCACCTGATTGATCAGCTCTAGTTTCATTTCTAAAGCTGAACGTGAACCCTTATGGGATTGTGTAAGGTCTTTATTCTTGACGTATCGAAGAAGGGGGAGCAACTAAAGATCTAGTTTTTATTAGATTGTCCTATTTACTAATGGATATTTTCATTAAATAAAATATTTGTTTAATTTGTAATAAAACAGTTGTTAACATTAACATTTTCTTACCAAGTTAAAAGGCATCATGATTTTAAGGATTCTTTTTAGCCAAACTGACCAATGTCCACGTAGTCTTATGCCATCATGCCACATTCTTCATCTGTTTGTTGACATCATTTATTTTTCATGGGGTTGGATGGTCAGTGGGTAATCCTCTTAAACTTACAGAGTTGCATGATAATGAAGTCTTTAACATAAATTCTGTGAAACTTGTGATTTTGTTCACCAGATGAAGAAAAAATATGTGAGTTTCTGATTTCATGTTCAAAAAAGGGTAGGTAGGTATATAATTTGTCCACATTCAAGATGGCCACTACTACTAAAAATAGAAAGTTCTTCAAATGGTAAAACTTCTACATGGTGTGCTAGAATAGGATGAAAGTGGAGCTGTTGCTCTATGATAATGAATTGTATGAGTTGTGATTTATTGTCTAATGTGAAATGATTCCTCAATCTTCAGTGTGTTAAAGGCAGTCAGTATTTGGTATAGAGATGTATTTTTCATTACAATATGTGATTGTTTTTTTTCAATTTTGCATTGGTGAACTCTTTCATGAAATGTTTTCCAGGCAAGCCTCTATCATTTTTATTTTACTTGTAAATAAATCGTCTTTTGTACTAAACATTTGTTTCTCTATTTTATAGGAGGATTTGGGTCCTTCCATGGCATGCTCAATTCCTTTATACATCTAGTTATGTACACATATTATGGTCTGGCAGCACTAGGTCCAAAATACCAAAAATACCTCTGGTGGAAAAAATATATGACAACGATGCAAATTGTAAGTATATTGTGTCCAAAATAACTTGAAATAATCATATGATGTAAAAAAACAAACTGATAACTTGCTTCAAATTGGCTTTTAAATGGGAAGAAACTCAATCATAATGTAAAACGTAATTACTTATTAAACAGGTTAAAAAAAACTACACTTCTAGTTTATTGAATAGCAGAAAGATATTAATTGGGTATTTTAAAATCAAATATAACTTTCCCACTGGCAAAGCAGCTGTCATATTGACAAAAGTATAGTGATGTCACACTGTCTGTTCTGGTAAATTCATTTCAAGCACTGGTTATCAACACGATACATATTATCAACCAATCAAGAAAATGTTCATTTACAGAGATTTAATGTATATGGAATCAGACAATGTGATTTTAGTTCCTTATAATTTTGATCCAGAATATTAGGAAGAAGAAATTAGTAGTCGTCAATAGTTAATCATCGAAACAACAGCACAACCATCCCCCTTTTCTGTGCGACACCAATTATTTTTCAGAATGTTAACAACCACTCTAAAATATTGTTTTGATTTTTCTTCCAAAAATATACATGTATGTGTGAAAACCACAGACCTGCCTCATGTCACCAACAAACTTCATTATTTAAAGTTTTATCAAGTACACATTAGTGCAGGTGAAAATTGACCTCTCAACTTTAAGTGATGATATGCTCTGATGGCATTGGTAGATGAAAGTCAAACTACCATTTAATCACTGCCAAAACTGACCCCCCCCCCTCCCCTTGAGGTTGTTAAACTACCATATAATCACTTCCAAAACTGACTCCCCTCCCCTTGAGGATGTTAAACTACCATATAATCACTGCCAAAACTGACCCCCCTCCCCTTGAAGATGTTAAACTACCAATTAATCACTGCCAAAACTTCTCCCCCTCCCCTTGAGGATGTTAAACTACCAATTAATCACTGCTAAAACTAACCCCCCTCCTCTTGAAGATGTTAAACTACCATTTAATCACTGCTAAAACTGACCCCCCTTCCCTTGAAGATGTTAAACTACCATTTAATCACTGCCAAAACTGCTCCCCCTCCCCTTGAGGATGTTAAACTACAATTTAATCACTGCCAAAACTGACCCCCCTCCCCTTGAAGATGTTAAACTACCAATTAATCACTGCCAAAACTGCTCCCCCTCCCCTTGAGGATGTTAAACTACCAAATAATCATTGCCAAAACTGCTCCCCTCCCCTTGAGGATGTTAAACTACCATTTAATCACTGCTAAAACTGATCCCCCTCCCCTTGAAGATGTTAAAACTACCATTTAATCACTGCTAAAACTGATCCCCCTCCCCTTGAAAATGTTAAACTACCATTTAAGCACTGCTAAAACTGATCCCCCTCCCCTTGAAGATGTTAAACTACCATTTAAGCACTGCCAAAACTGATCCCCCACCCCTTGAAGATGTTAAACTACCATTTAATCACTGCCAAAACTGATCCCCCTCCCCTTGAGAATGTTAAATACTGTGGTTTTTTTTAGCTTACTATCAGATTCATATCTTGGCAGGTTGTAACCAAATTTATTAACAAACTCTATATTGAGAGATGTCAGTTGACAATATGTAAATCTGTTAGCAAAACCTGTCAGAGATTGAATATGCTAATTAGCATAAATTTACCTTACCCATCTGTCTCATATAGTCTAGTGTGTCCCTACAAAGAGCACTGTCTGTCTGTCGGGGTAGTGTGTCCCTACAAAGAGCACTCTAGCTTGTGTATCACTCTACAGTTTACTATTTTTCTTTCAGACACAGTTCATTATAGTGACATTACATTCAGTACAACTTCTGTTTATTGAATGTAGCTATCCTAAGCTATTTGTTTACTGGATAGGATTGTATGCTGTAGTATTCATGGCAATGTTTGCAAATTTCTATAGACAAGCTTACAAGAAACCCAAATCTGATTCAGGAAAAGTCTCAAATGGTGCAGTCACAAATGGAGTTAAACATAAAGAACATTGATATGTTATTTTGTAGAAATTGAAAATTGAAAATTCCATGTTGGTATATTTGTATATGTAATTGTATTTTCTGTTTGAAATACGTGTAAACCATTTTATTTGTACAATTTTAGATTGTTATTAATGCTACTATTCAGACTCGGATCCATTTCTTATTTATAGTATTTGAGGGTTCACTTTTTGTGACTACCATCATCCTGTAAATATGGTATTGAAACTTTTTGATATTTAAGTTGAAATTAATTTTTTTTTATGACAGAACAAAATATTATGCGAATTGAACAACAAATTTATTTGATAATTACACCTTATATAAGAATGCTGGATTCTGATTGGTTAATAGCCGTGATATTTTTTTTACAAATTCAGGCCTTGCATTGTGAATTTGCAGAATTTTTACTTCATGTAGGTGTATTTGCATTAGATTTAACTTTTTTTCATGGTATTTGCAAAATCGTATTTGCCGTTTTTACCCTTCACCGAGACGCTTGTAACAAAATTTGTAAAACGTTATCAGTTGTGCGTTTTATGTAACAATCATATTTTCCATTTTTATCCTTCACCAAGACGCTTGTAACAAAATTTGTAAAACGTTATCAGTTGTGCGTATTATGTAACATCATTTGGTAGAATTAAACAGATGCATCATGTTATGTCCTGAAAACGACAAACAAAAGGTATTATTTATTTAGCCAGTGTTCTAAATAATATTCGGTGTAATTAAACAGATATATCATGTTTGGGAGGGGTATTTGAGAAAAATACCAGTCTTGAGACTAAATTTCCTTCGCCATTTGGCTCAGGAAATTTTTCATCTATTGACTGGAATTTTTCGCAAATACCCCTCCCAAACATGATATATCTGTATAATATTTGATTCCTAAACAAAGTTCATTAATTTGAGGAATAGTATTTTATATGACTTGTTTCTGATGATTTTTACAAAGGAATATAGATAATACTGTTAAATTTGCCCTAATGGTAGACTGGTGTAAATGGTCAGTTTATAACTCTCCCGACTTGATTTATTGTCCCCCGCCTCCCAAGTGGAGCGGGGAATATAGAAATGCCGGGCGTCCGTCCGGATATATTGTAAGCGCTCTCAGATTTGTATTTGTTGACCAATTCATTTCAAACTTACACACAGGCATTATATTAAGAATCTCTAGCTTAAGTTCAAAACTGGGCAAAATTCGAAAATAAAATTCTTGTAAAATCATGTTTTTTTTTTACAGAAAAAGTACATATTTTGAGAATTACATTGTAAGTGCTCTCAGATTTGTATTTGTTGACCAATTGATTTCAAACTTACACACAGGCATTATATTAAGAATCTCTAGCTTAAGTTCGAAACTGGGCAAAATTCGAAAATAAAATTCTTGTAAAATCATGTTTTTTTATAGAAAAAGTACATATTTTGAGAATTACACATTTCTCTGAAACTACAAATGATAGGAACTTAATATTTGGTATGGGTGGAGATGCCAATGTGAAGTTGAGGATGCAACATTCCCCCCTCCCCCAGCTCAGCCCCACCCCTCTGGGGAATCTGTATAAAAAAATGTGACCGAAATCCCCACCCTAATCCATATATATTTATGATCAGGGTGACTAGGCAAATCAAATGCCGTATAGCTAAGGCCCCAGGGGTCATACCCCACCCCAACCTGAAGTGAACTTTTTAATGGTTGAGATCCCCACCCCTAAACCATATATATTTATGATCAGGGTGACTAGACAAATTAGATGCCTTGTATCTCAGGCCCTGCAGGGTCATACCCCACCCCTACCTGAAGTGAACTTTTTAATGGTTGAGATCCCCACCCCTAAACCATATATATTTATGATCAGGGTGACTAGGCAAATTAAATGCCTTATATCTCAGGCCCTGGGGCTCATACCCCACCCCCTACCTGAAGTGAACTTTTTAATGGTTGAGATCCCCACCCCTAAACCATATATATTTATGATCAGGGTGAATAGACTAATTAAATGCCCAAAGATTTTGACTTGCAACTCGACTGTTGCATCTCGGATGCTTTCTCGATTTTATTAATATATCACATGGATAACATTACACTCACATTACACCTCTTTCTATTGCGGCGGGGGGCACATGGCTACGTGTTGCAATCTTGTATGTACTTTCAACTCAAATAAGTGGTCACCTCAATAACACGGTTAAGCGTCTCTCTAAAAAATCATTAATTAATTTTCGAGGTGTTCTCAATACATGATTGTAACAATTAAGCTATCAAATTATTGAATAGTTAATGACTTATCTATAAATTGTCACAAAAACACCTTCCTGTAACAGTAATACACAAGTGATTGTGGACCAGAAGTGGAAATGCAGATCAACCTATTTTAAATGAGAAGTCATACTTCCTTTATCCCAATTGAATACAAGTTTGACAATACATATCAGGGTTTTTGCTGGCTCTATTGGGAATTGCCACCTAACCTAAATTGGGAAATTTTATCGACATTATTATCGACAAAATATGAATTTGAAATTAACTTAGGCAATAATAAACAAAATAACTCTGCAGTAGAATTTATTTCACTCAATTACAACATCATGTATCTGTCCTTTTCATTTTTGAATTTGTCTACTAATGTGTCAAAAGCTTCCAAATTCATTTGGGTCAATCTTTACCTCAGAAGAGTTTTAATCAAATTCATATATGAAAAGCTCCTTTCCATAGAGGCAGGGATGATATTCATCAAGTAAAGGATGGATGAATTAGTGGGATCAGTTTGAAAAAGTTCACAATATTTACACAAATAACCTGATATGATTTAATTCAACTATAATATACACATGTAACCAGGGAAAACTTTGCTTAGTTTAAGAGAACTAAACAGTCTCATATCCTGCTTAACGAATGTTGGATGATTTTCATCCAACTCTGAATTTTTAACGTTATTTGTGCTGTCTGTAATAGAAGATAAAACAAAATAAGAATAGCAACACTATCAGTATCGTCGCCGTGAGTTTGACATTCGACTTCACACATGCTGATTTCATCATCATTTCATATGGGTTTCTTCATTTTCGTTGTCACAAAAAAAGAATAAATTGGCAGTGTTTGTTTTGCATCTTTAGGCTTTATATTTATTCAGGTATTATTTACTGTTGTGACACATGTTTATGTCAAAAAAGAACGACGAATGATTGTACAGAAAAGGCTTACAGATGACCGGATATGTAATCGCGTAATATAAAAAATGTTTCCGGAAACGGTTACTAAATCAGGATTTTTACCGACAAGTAACTGCAATCAGTTTGGGAATTATTTGGCTGATTTTGGGAAAAATGGACCCTATTTTTCATTGGGAATGCGGCTTAAATTCGGCAGTAAAATAAGGGGAGCAAAAACCCTGCATATTTGATAATATCATACATTTACATATCAATGTATGTTCCACATTTTAAATCCATGAACTGTAGAACTGAACATTTTAACATAGAGAATGTTTTACAAATTTAAAGGTCACAAACATTTGTGTGATATATTTTTGTAAATCCTTTTCTTTATAAAACATATTAATTATGAAGATTTACTTTGTTTACATTCTGTATAAAAACATGAGATATATGGATTTAATTTGTTTACTATCTCTACCTCACAAAGTTAGCAGAAAGAAAACTCCTTAAATTATATATGTGTCACAAATTACTCTTCAGTATTACTAGTCATGGCATTTTTCAACTGAAGTTGATTTTTTTTCTGTCAGATAATTTGACTGAAAAATCATTGAAATGTTTTATTTTTGTTGTGCCATGTATTATTATCCTCCACTTTGATAATCTTTTAAAATCTCATTTTGTTCTTAAAGAAGTAAACATTGAATATGCATGTAGTCCATTTTTATATCATTCACAAATGCTGTACTTTTCCAACTCAAAGTAAATATTTAAATTAAACCTAGAAGAGCTGGTACTTTTTTTTTAATGTCTAGTTTTTGCTAAGCCATTTTGTAATTAACGATTGATTTGTAATTAATGATTGATAGTTCATAGAATGTTATTTTATACTTTTCTACGACAACTAATGTCTTTCATTTTTATACCTCTTTTGAAGGTAATTGAAATCAATGCAATATTAGCTTTTAATGTATTTGTGTATCAATGCCTTCATTTAAAACTAAGTATGTACCTTTGTACACAATCATTGCACTACCAGTGTTCTGTTTATACAAAGCCTTGTTATCTTTTATCATACACTTTCAAATTATTATAGTGCAAGTCATCAAATGTTAGATATTTATCCTTTAAATGATATAACTTGTGTGATAGTTGACATTGATCTACATACTGTATAGATATGAGGTCATCAGACGTACTTTTAACTACTAGGTCATGACACGTACTATGTGTATAAGGCAGGCTTTCAAGCGGGCCCTTATTTTCCTAATTTTCCTTATTTTTTGACAGCAGCCCTAATATTCCTTATTAAAGCTTCAAAATCCTAAAAAAGCCCTAATTTTTTGGTGAAAATCCTAAATTTTCAAATTTTGAACATTTTTGATAAATGCAACATAAAATAAGTGTTCGAATTAATGAAATCTAGCCTTAGTATACTTTCAGATAATGAATATGTTGAATTAATGTATTTCTCAGTTGTATTGATATGCTGAATATCGCTGTTGATGACCATTGGCATGATCTTCTGAGTTGGTAATTAGCTTTTGTATTTATGTTCTCCCTGGAGGTGAGAACAGAATGTTTTTTATGCCCCCGCGACGAAGAGTGGGGGTGGCATATTAATTTACCCTTGTCCGTCCGTCCGTTCGCATGTAGATACATGGTTTGTCCGGCTATCTCCTCCTACAGTTTTGGAGCTACAGCTTTAATATTTTGTATGATGTTTATACATAATGCAGGTGTGCATGTCCACAGGAATTTGATTTTCATCAAATATTTGATAATGACAGGTAGTTGGACTTAGTCATTTTTTTATGCCCCCGCAATGAAAAGTCGGGTGGGGGGGGATTTTTGTCAAATAGTCACAAAATGACAGGTAGTTGGACTTCATTTCCTTCTTACTAGCTACATAATGGAAACATGGTTTGTATGGCTCCTGCTACAGTTTTTGACTTGTTTATAATTTCTCATTTTTCAATGGTCAGGCGGGGGCATCATTTGTGTCTTACAGACACACTTCATTTTTAGCTCACCTGACCCGAAGGGTCATGTGAGCTATTGTCATCACTTGGCGTTCGTCGTCGTACGTCGTAAACTTTTTCAAAAATTTTCTCCTCTGAAACTACCAGACCAATTGGAACCAAACTTTGTCTGAATCATCACTAGGGTATCTAGTTTCAAAATTGTGTCCGGTGAAGCAGTGCACCAATCAACATGGCCGCTGTTACTAAAAATAGAACATATGGTAAAATTGCGCGTTTTTGGTAATAACTCAAAAACCGTTAATAATATCAGAAATCTGACATGGTGTAAAAATGATCAGCACGACAAGATCTAACTACCCTGAAATTTTTAAGAAAATCTGAATACCCATCTTGGAGTTATTGCCCTTTTTTCATCAAATTTTCAAAATTTTAATACTTTTCGCTCTTTATGTCAAAAACTATAAGAGATAGATGACAAGTTGAAACTGCAAACATGTTCAGAGCATGTCAAGATCTACCTACCATGCAATTGTGAAGAAAATCTAATTACCCATCTTGGAGTTATTGCCCTTTTTTCATCAAATTTTCAAAATTTTAATACTTTTCGTTTTTTATTTCAAAAACTATAAGAGTTAGATGATAAGTTGAAACAACAAACATGTTCAGCATGTCAAGATCTACATACCCTGCAATTTTGAAGTATATCCCATTACCCACTTTGGAGTTATTGCCCTTTTTTCATCAAATTTTCAAAATTCTAATACTTTTCGTCCTTTATTTCAAAAACTATAAGAGATAGATGTCAAGTTTAAACTGCAAAAATGTTCAGCATGTCAAGATCTACTGAAAAGTTCCACAGTTGAAAATGTCCGACAACTATGTGAAGAGTTATTCCTCTTGAAATGCATTTTTTTGTTGACTTTCACTGCTTTTGGTTACTCAAATAATCAAAGGGAAGCAACTCTATTACAAAATGTGAAGTAGCAAAAGCTAAATTTTGAGACTCATTGACATTTATGTTTTTTATAGCAATGTTGATAACACACATTAAAGGGGGAACCCCTGCCATAATTATTTCGGAGACGTGGTCTGCAATGGGGCTACATTTGTTATTTTTTATCAAGTTTTATTGACTGATGTTGTTATTATACCCAGGTGAGCTATACAGGCTCCTGGGAGCCTCTAGTTAAAAAATCACACCTAACAAAACAACTTTGTCCATAATTATTAAGTGCAGGGGCATACTTCTTTTCTAGTCTTTTATATTGATTATTGAATTTCAGCCCTCATTTTTGTCAAAAAAATTCCTAAAAATTCCTAAAAATAGCCCTTATTTTTTAAGAATTTTGCCCTAAAAAAAGCCCTTATTTTTCACAAAATCTTGCTTGAAAGCCTGGTATAAGGTCATCCCATATACTATGTAGATACCAGAAGATTGTACATACTTTATGTAGGAGGATACCAGGTCATCAGACATACTATGTGTATAAGGTCATCCCATATACTATGTAGATACCAGGAGATTATACATACTTTATGTAGGAAGAAACCAGGTCATCAGATATACTATGTGTATAAGGTCATCCCATATACTATGTAGATACCAGGAGATTATACATACTTTATGTAGGAAGAAACCAGGTCATCAGACATACTATGTGTATAAGGTCATCCCATATACTATGTAAATACCAGGAGATTATACATACTTTATGTAGGAAGAAACCAGGTCATCAGACATACTATGTGTATAAGGTCATCCCATATACTATGTAGATACCAGGAGATTGTACATACTTTATGTAGGAAGAAACCAGGTCATCCAATGTACTTATCCATAACTAAAATACAATATTGAATCCATGAAGGGTTGAAACCTTTTATAATAAAGTTTATAATAACTACTGATAAAGCATGTCTTGTATTGTAAACAATGTAATCACTCACATTCTTTTTTTATGATATTTCAAGGGTGTAATGTAGAATGAGAAATGACATCGAGCAATATGAAAAAATGAATAGTGATTTAAGTACTAATCAAAAAGTAAGAAAAGGAAAAGGGGCGAACTAGCAAACTTCATTATTAGTTCACCTGACCCAAAGGGTCATGTGAGCTATTGCCATCACTTGGCGTCCGTCGTTCGTCCGTCCGTAAACATTTCAATCTTCTTCTAGAGAACCACTGAAGCAAATGGGACCAAACGTGGCAGGAATGTTCATTTGCATGGTCTAACCGAGTGTTGTTACTTTCGTTACAATCGGTTATCCAACATGGCTGCCAGGGGCTATAAAAGCCTCTGATTGGCTGAAATTTTTAATGATCTTCTTCTCCGATACTACATGGAGGATGGAATTGAAAATTGTCATGAATGATCATTGCAAGCTGCTAACCAAGTGTTGTTACTTTTTGGACCGATTGAAAATCCAAGATGGCCGCCAGCGGGGGACATAATTTAACATAGCGATCCTATGGGAAATATGTAAAACAAACTTCTTCTCAAGAACCACTGGATGGATTGGAACCATACTTGGCAGAAATGTTCCTGACAAGGTTCTAATCAATTGTTGTTACGTTTTGTTCCAATTGGTTATCCAGTATGGCTGCCAGGGGCCATAATAGCCTCTGATTGGCTGAAATTTCAAAGATCTTCTTCTCCGATACTACATGGAGGATGGAATTGAAAATTGTCATGAATGATCATTGCAAGCTGCTAACTAAGTGTTGTTACTTTTTGAACCGATTGAAAATCCAAGATGGCCACCAGCGGGACTGCTGTTACTATAAATAGAAATTGTCCATTGCTGCTTTAGTATAAACCAAAATGAGCTCAAATTTTAACTGCAGCTACATGGCAAGGAGTAGTTTAACATGTATTCCGGGTTTTTCTGTTCAAATTTTTCTTTCAGCCGATTTATACCCATTATGCAAATTAGGCATATTTTGATAAAAGATCACATTTAAATCTTCTCCTCTGAAACCGCTGAACCAAATTAAAGAAAATTTGGCTGGGATGGTCCTTCAATATGTGTCCGACAGCCCCGCCCTCCATTCAAAATAGCTGCTGTTACTAAAAATAATAATTTCTTTAGTTGTCAATTTCTGCTTTATTACAAATCAAAATGAACTCAATTTTAACTGCAGCTACATGGCAATGAGTAGTTTAACATATATTCTGGGTTTTTCTGTGAGATTTTTTCAGCCAGTTTATTCTGTTTAGGAATATTATGAGATAAAAATCACAGCAAAATGTTTTGCTCAGAAATTTGAGTTGAAATGATCTTTGAATGACCCATTTTCAAAATTATGTGTAACACCCCCCATTTCTATCAACTTTAGATGTCAAATTGAAAACCAGGTGAGCGATTACAGGCTCCTGGGAGCCTCTAGTTTTTTTAGTGAAAACCACACTGATTATGAATATCTCTGCTTTTTAAATGTAAAGCAGATGATATAAACATATCCGACAGGAATCTTGTACTGGCTTCATGAGTTTGTAATCCCTACTCCCAACATTTTAAAAACAATGGTTTTCTCTTTGACTTGCTCAATTGCTTATCATATAGAAATGTCCATGTTGATTTCAAGGGGACACAAAGAGTTTGTTTAACAACTTAAATTTTCTAGATGTTCTATTTTTCAATAACTATACATTGTGAATCATATATGTTGTATTTGTCAGCTGGCCTCATGTCATCTTATCTTGATTTTGGTTTCAGGTCAATTTTACTTGAAGGCGAATTTGCGGTAGTGTCTACCGCCAAAATTTGTGGGCGGAGCTTATCAGTAAAAATCTCCGTTGATATGAACAGCATATTTATGAAACTGTATGTCACATGACCAATGTGACCAAGGTCACATACCTCAGAAATTTGAAGTGATTTTTGTAGGTTTTAGACTGATGAAGAATATTTTTTTTATAAGACTAAAAGTTTTGTAGGGAGGAACACTAGTGACCATGCCTGTCAAATATTTTGCACCAAAAGTAACTATGAAACTGTGTATCATTGATTTTTCCTCCTCGAGATGACCGTGGCCAAAATAATGAAGAAACTGAATGTTTGCTCCACCCACAGCTATGTATACCCACGCTCCCGCTTTAACCACATTTTATTGGGCAACCTTATTTGATTATCACAGTGCTATCTTGCCTCATTTCACTTTATAGCTATTACATATCATTGACTTTCATCATGATTTAATATTCATTGACTTTCATCATGCTTTAATATTCATTGACTTTCATCATACTTTAATATTCATTGACTTTCATCCTGATTTAATATTCATTGACTTTCATCATGATTTAATATTCATTGACGTTCATCATACTTTAATATTCATTGACTTTCATCATGATTTAATATTCACTGATTTTCATCATACTTTAATATTCACTGACTTTCATCATACTTTAATATTCATTGACTTTCATCATACTTTAATATTCATTGATGTTCATCATGATTTAATATTCACTGACGTTCATGATGCTTTAATATTCATTGACTTTCATCATACTTTAATATTCATTGACTTTCATCATACTTTAGTTTAATATTCACTGACTTTCATCATGATTTAATATTCACTGACTTTCATCATGATTTAATATTCACTGACGTTCATCATGATTTAATATTCATTGACTTTCATCATGATTTAATATTCACTGACGTTCATCATGATTTAATATTCATTGACTTTCATCATGATTTAATATTCACTGACGTTCATTATGATTTAATGTTCATTGACTTTCATCATGATTTAATATTTACTGACTTTCATCATGCTTTAATATTCAGTGACATTCATCATGATTTAATATTCACTGACGTTTATCATGATTTAACGTTCATTGACTTTCATCATGTTTTAATATTCAGTGACGTTCATCCTGATTTAATATTCACTGACTTTCATCATGATTTAATATTCACTGACTTTCATGGTGCTTTAACGTTCATTGTTACACATAATGCACTACCAATGCATGCATGATTAATCTTTTGCTTACTAATGTAGTCCACTTGTTTTAAATTTATTTTATAACGGTGTGCTAAAAGCTTGATGTCTCCTGTATAATGGTTGAAACTAGTAGACAAGTCATTTTATATCAGAAATATCACTTTATTATATTTTTCTTGTTAGAATGTTATTGTTTTACATGCCTGTTTTTCTCTTTACATCCCCTGGTTGGTATAATCTGTTGTGCTTCAAGACTTGTTATGTGTAAATACTTCTTCAATACTTACCTGTGAAGTAGATGTTAAGCTTTATTTGTTAATTGTTTTTTATTATTTATTTTGCTTACCTGGCTGATGGTCATGATGTCATATGACCTTTTGTGTCTGTCTGCTGCCCATCTATCATATTCATTTCATACTGAGTCATGGCAATAGAAAATTCAGGCTATAAATGTTATCAAGACATCCCCCTTTGGTAACATTGAAGGCAGTGACCAAGACACATCTGGGACAATTAGTATGGTGAATTATATATCTAGCTAATGAAAGACACAAAGCATCAGTAGTATTTACACATATCATGTTTGAAAGTTAGATAAGGTTGTAATTTTATTAAGTTTAATCTGAAATTTTATTACTTAATATATTGTATTTATATGATTGCAGAAATGTAAGTATATTAAATTGCTATTCAATTATTCCAGTAGTATATGTTGCAAATTATTTTCTCACTAGAAAATATATGTGGAATTCTAGCATGATGTCCTTCTTTCGCTTTGTTTAAATTGTAGACAAACAAGCGCTTTATCTATGGTATAATCTCATTCACACATGCACCGGTGAATGTGACTGACTTTTCCATTGGCAGCATAAATTGTGTGCGACATTTTCGGCAAACGTAAATATAAATTACCTTCTTCCAATCAAAGTGGACTACCGTATTTGTACTCATAGACATCAGAATCTAAATAAATCATGGAAGCCAGAATGTATTTTGAGTTTTAACATGGGTTGGCAGATATTAGTATACAGTTAAAGACCAGTTGTGAGGGAAGTAGCAAGTTAATTGTCCCCCAAAACACAAACTATTTCCCGACGCGAAGCGGAGTGAAATAATTTGTGTTGAGGGGGACAATAAACTTGCTACTTCCTGAAATAACCGGTTTTTAACTGTACACATTCTGGCTTCCATGATTTACTTCTTAATTATCTCCGCTGAAAATGTTTTCTCAATAAAAAAAATATATATATATACTGTATATATATATATATATAAAATTATCTCCCTTGGAAATTAATTTTTGAAATGGATTGAGATTGTAACTAAGGTATTTTTGATTTATGTTTTGTTACATATTAGGTGTAACATATATACAATTATAATTAATCAATATATTTGGCTCACTATCTCAAACAAGTAAAATATAATCACTGTGACCTAGATTTTATGGCCAAATTACTACTTCTAGGTGCATTCATTTTCGTTACTATATTTAGTAAGGATAATCATGATATACTGTAAAGGAAGAATTCTCATAATATAGTGCTGATTGGCAAGTAATTAAAATAAAATAACAGACATAATTAATTGTATTTAAGCTGGTTTATTTGTATTTTAAACATTGAAATGTTTTGAAACCAAGTCTGTGCTAATAGTGCATAATTTTTTATTGAAATTCTGTATTTTAGTTAGCTGTTTCATGTGATGCTAATTATTTCAGTATTATACCTTACTGTAATTTACTGGTACCATTTTAAATTTTATTACATCTGTTCACGTTTATATATATATTATTCCATTACATGTAGAAATGTATTGTGCTATTTATAGAAATGTTTGTTATAGCTTTGTATGTGTCACTTGTAGTTTTCTAAGCACATAAGTAAGTAAATTAAAAGTTATGATTTTTTAATTTATTTGTTATTTATTCTTTCATATCATTTTACTATTCTATATTTTCTTGATGGTCCATAAATTTTTGTCAATAAAAATTTAAATGCACTTTATCCTGCAATTGTGTGATTTTGAGTACTAATAAAGGGACCTATTAAAGCATTTCTACCTGATTCATGTAGAGTGACAGAAAGAAATGGTATGAGTATAAGTTAGCGCTGATGTCACAGATGAAGCCAGTGGAAAAGATTAGAACGATGCTTGTTACAGCTATTTTCAGACTATTTGGCAGGTGTTTTGGACTTTTTGATATTGCAGGATAAATACTTGCATTGTCGTTAAATATCTAATAAATTTGCACTCGCTGCGAAACAGGCTAGAACAGCTTCCCAAAGCCTCGCTTTTCTTCCTGTTTCTTAAGCTCGTACAAATAAATTATATATTTTCTGAAAATGTATGTATATTGTATATTTATTGGTAGAAGAAACTAGAGGAGCCAGAGAATACCACTGACCTGCTGCAAGTCAGTGACAAACCTTATCACATAAAGTAGTATTGAATACATGTATACCTCACCAAGTTGCATGATTCAAACTAAAACTTTAGTGGTGATAGATACTGATTGCAGTAGATGTAGATCATAACTACCATATGATGAGAATCATAATGGACCATGCCTGCAGAAAGAGGGGAATACTAATTTGATTCTAGTATTACTGTTTTATTCTCATTTAATTCTAAAGACTAATGAACCTAACACAAATGTTATGAATAAGATCAAATTGGCTCTTTGCTCTGCTCTAAATTAATCAAAAAATCTTTCAAAAGATCTATACAACACAAGAGCAATGTGGTTCGAATAAGATATCTTGATTGTGGATTCATTTCGGTCTTTGATCTTTGTGTTCGGTAGTTTTGTTATTACTCTTATTTGCAGTATATACAGTGAAATGATTGTGCATGAAGAATTTAGGAAGCAATACACTCTAAACTCGATACGTAAGTACTATATATAACCCATGGTCAAACGATCACTAAATCAGTTTCAGTGGTTTGGATGAAAATAAATAAGACAAGCTTCATAAACATTTTATTGAAAACAACAACTTTCCTCTTGAAAGTTATTATATACCATATACAGAAAAGATTCCTGACACATGCTAATCTGGGTCACGGGTCATTGTGAGTAGCATGTGTAGTCACGTGAACAGATACAGTGTTGAAAAAACTGTTGGTACTCATAAAATATTGATAAATGCAATACAAGTTTATGTTTGTCTTCAAGAAATATGATAGAAAAAACCATGTGTGAAGTTTTATGACGAAATATCTCCGATTTCTATTCTATATATAAATTTATGAATTGAAGTTTTAGAAATACTCACAGCTAATTTTAGCCATGTATTTTTATCTTGGACAATAATGAGCGTCCTGATTGGATGACCGATTTAAAACACACTGAATCTGCATGGTTTAGCAAGGTTACTCAGGTCAATAGTTTATAAATATAGAATCTTGACAATGTAAAGGAAAGATGCTATGTTATATTTATTCATTTGTTTGATTCTGGAATATTGTTGATCATTGATTTAAACAAGAAAAAAGGGAAAAAAGGGGGTGAATTTTACAGTTAAATAAATGTTATGTTTCGACAGTTTAAAGAGAAAAATATAAATTTGTTGCGACTAAAGCTTAAATCAGCATTAAAAATTGAACA
>MJUT01005958.1:124805-150250 GCA_002080005.1 Gigantidas platifrons
CAAGCCGAGCTTTCGTATACCAAGCGCTGTCGCGCAGTAACTGTTATTTTTTTATGTAATCAATAAATGATCAAACATTAAACTTAATTACTAATATATCAGATACAATTTCATATAAATATCACTATATTTTTTTCAGTTTAGAACAGTTTATTGAGAAAACACTCAGACACATATAAACGTGTAACATGAGGTCAAATATAACAAAATAATGTTAATTAACATGACTGAGTAAACAAATGACAAACAGAATAGTTAATACAAACATGCTTCATAAAAGTTATGACAAATATTCTTTATACATATAATATACAAATTCATAATAACGCTGCAATTTTTCTTATAAACATAGATACTCTTTTATATAATTGAGAGTAAACCTACAAGTTTAAAATAAGATGGATGGATTCTATAATAATTTGGTATATACTTGTTTCTTAATATTACAACAATTTCATTTTCACATAAGAACAGAATATGAAATTCATCCCCAATCCCATTCCCACAAAAATTACATTTTCTGTCTTCCCTTGGGATATTATACCAGCGTCCTGTTTCAATTGGTAAACATAAATTTGATGTTCGGAATTTAGTTATCCATTTTCTATTATATTCACTGAGCCTTAATAAATAATTTTCAAGACAAAAATCATTTTTTAAATCCTGAGTAAAATTGTCCACGGGACGAATTATTTATGTCACTGTGCCATTTTTGTATAAACTGATCCCTTAAAATTTATTTAACCATATTCTTGTCGAAGTATCCAACCTGATTTTGAAAAATATATCCCAGTCCAACTTCATTAAATATAGACTCCACGTATTTAATCCATTCGAAATTTTGCTGATTTTGTTCATACAAGGACAACATTAATTTATATAAAATACTACTTAATTTTGATTCACTTTGAATAAGCCTACTCCAAATGGATATCATTCTGAGCTTAACTTTAATCTCAATAGGAAATCTTCCAAGTTCTCCCAGAACCATAAAATTAGGAGTGGTATTTCTAACTTGAAGTACTCTTTTACAATATTTCAGGTGGATTTGTTCAATAGATTTCAAATTTTCATATCCCCATACTTCAGAACCATAAATTAAAATTGGCTCAATCATGGAATCAAAAAGTAATAATTGGATATCTACAGGTAAAGCTTCTTTTCTAATAAGTTTATACACACAGTACAGTGCCTTTTCTGCTTGTTCTACAAATTTTTTCTTTGTTTCTAAAAATGTACCATTATATTTAAATATAACACCGAGGTATGAATATGTGTCTACAATTTCAAGAACCTGTCCATGTAATGAAAAACCAAAATTATGTTGAAACTTTTTTTTACAGAAAATCATAACTTTAGTTTTATTAACATTGACTTGTAATTTCCAAATCTCACAGTATGACTCAAATATATCTAGGGCTTTTTGATTGATTGATTGATTGATTGATTTTTGGTGTTTAACGCCACTTTCAACAATATTTCAGCTATATCATGGTGACCAGTTTTAGTGGTGGATGAAGCCGGAGTACCCGGAGAGAACCACTGACCATGGGCAAGCAACTGGTAAACTTTATCACTTGCGGTTGCGAGTCGAGTGCATCCTTTTTTGTAATTTACAAAGCCGGGCGCGAACCCACGCCGTATTGGTGATAGGCTTGTATGAGTTGTTAGATCCAGCGACCTAACTCATTGAGCCACCCGGGCCCCTGGGGCTTTTTGTAATCCATCTTTACTCTCAGACAAAATAACAGTATCATCTGCATATAAAATAACAAACAATTTGTAATACACATGTAGTTCACTCTCAAGTTTATCTCTTATATTTTCTAATGGTACCCCCCCTAATTGACAAAAATAGTCTTCAAGATCATTTAAGAAGATCGAGAAGAGAAAAGGAGACACATTTTCTCCCTGACGAACACTTGTAAGACAAGGGAAAAAATCCGATTATTCAATCAAAAAGAGGTAACTCTAATATAATATATAATGTAAGTGCAATGCTCAGAAATTAATAAAACAATTTGTTCAATTTGGATTTTTTTTTTATAATTTAATGTTTTTATTTAGAGAAAATCACCATCATATACAGATTTGTAGAAACCAATAGAAAAAAGCTTCACAACATATAAATATAATAAAAAATCATACATAAAGTCATACTTTTGTATGCAAAAATGTCTTATTTCAAGGCTGTTCCAACTCGCTCCACAAATAACTTAATGTGTTCTGTAGAAAGACTTTTTTCAAATTTTATTTCATGAACCAAAAAGTTCAAACCACCTTTCATTGTGGGCAACAGCTTTTTAATCTTACATAAATAAATTAATATTTAAGACATAATAAGCAATAATTTATGATTGAGTGATGACTGGATACATAGTTTATACAGCCTAAGATGATATCTTTTTCATTTGTAGGTAATGCAAACCCAACTTTATTTTGTAGTACATGGCTAACAGACATCCAAAAATTTCGAGAAAAACTACATTTGTAATAAAAATGAAGATATGTTTCTTTGGTTTCCTCACAGAAAGTACATAGTTCTGTGTCCGATAATTTGCATTTAAATAAAAAGGAATTTAAAGGGAGGATTCTGTGTAATAATTTATACTGACATATAATAAATTTATTGTTTTTTGATGTTTGAAAAGGCAAAAGATAATATGGTTCCCATTCATCTATGGGCATATCCAGGTCAATAGACCTTTGTGTTGTGCTTTTACTAGCAATATTTTTATGTTGCTAATATAAAAATTATAAAATAGTTTTGAGGATTTTGAAATATTTTTCACAACTGTAAAATATTTATTTTTTACAATTTCAAGTTTTTTAGTATTTTTTATACTTTCTTTCCATTCACTTGGAATGGCACTAATAATCCCATAAAATTCTATAAATGTAGAATTAACATTATAAGTATTTTTAAATTCTGTAAAAGACATTATAGCATCATTACTAATTAAGAGATCATTTATATAGAATACACCATTATTACACCATCTTTGTAGAAACACATATCTGTTATTAACTTGTATTTTTTTAATTAAACCATATAGATTGGCTCAGAATATCCTCACTAGTTTGAGGTTCTGAATCAAGCAAACTAGCATAATTTATAAGCACATCTCTCCAAAAAGGATTGTTTTTTCGCAACATAAGAGATAATATCTTTCCCTCCCAAAAATTGTTTATCCCCACCATATTTTTGTAAAGTATCTAAAAGTAGAGTTTTCCATTTGGAATGGTTCAAAGGGTCTAATAACTTATGTAACCAAGGCATTTTTATTGATTTACTAAAAGATTCAATATGCACCATTTTCAGTCCACCCTCACTAAAGTCGTTAATTAAAACATCACACTTTATTCTATCCCTTTTTCCGCTCCAAAGAAAATTGAAAAAAATATTCTCAATTTCCTTTAGAGATTCTGAAGAAGGATGTTGAAGAATAGAGAGCGGATGAACTAGGATAGGTAATGCCAAAGATTTAATAACTGTAATTTTACCAAGGAGTGACACATTTCTATAAGTCCAATCTTTCAGAACCTGCTTAATTTTCATGACAGCATTACTTAAATTTTGTAAGGTTTTGTCTATAGCAAATAAATCGAATTGAATACCCAAAAGTTTAAATTTCCCATTATGTATCCATATAATTTGTTTTGTCTGGTAGCAATTCTTCCCCACAACCCTTTTTCGAACCAATCCAAATAAGATTTGTATTTTCAAGATTAGGTCTCAAACCAGCACATTCGGAGAATTTTAGTAAAATTTTAAGAACTTCATCTAAAGAAATCTCATCATCATCAAGTGTTAAACTTGAATCATCAACATATTGACTTAGTAGATATTCTGTATTGTTTACCTTGACTCCAGATATATTTGGATTATTCTTTATTGCAGCACTCGGAAGCTCAAGTGCTAGAATAAAGATGTAGGGTGACAACGCACCCCCTTGGCGAACACCTCGTTGGAGATTAACAAATTCTGAACAGTGTTCATTGTTTATTATACAACTCAAAATATTTGAGTAGAATGTTTTAATCCAAGTACATAATGAATCGCCAAAACCAAAAAATTGTAAACCTCTTTGAATAAATTCCCATTCGATTGTATCAAATGCCTTTTCAAAATCTAATAATACCAACAGCCCAGGTATTTCATCCTCTTCCATTCTATCAATTAAGTCCGAAATTAAACGAGTACATTCTCCAATATATCTTCCCTTTAAGAAACCTTTTTGAGAATCACTAATAAGGTCTTGAAGGACAGGTTTTATTCTATTTGCTATAGTAGATGATGCTATTTTGACATCTACATTTAGAAGTGTAATTGGTCTCCAGTTTTTTAAGTAGTATTTACATTTCCCTTCCTTGGGAATACAAGTAACTAAACCCTGCCTTTGTGAAACTGAAAATTCACCATTTTTATAGCTGTAGTTAAGGGACCTTATTAATAATTCTTTAATATCGTTCCAGAAAAATTTGTAAAATTCAAATGTATGACCATCATAACCTGGGGATTTGGAATTTTTCATTTTTTTCAGAGAAAGAAGACATTCCTCTACAGACAGGTCACCCTCACAGCTTAGTTTTTGATCATCATTTAACTTCTTCAAAAATTCATTATTTTCATAAAAAAACAGAGCCTCGTGTGTTTCAGAGAAAATAGGATTTGAAGAAGTATATAGTGTTTTATAAAAATTAACTTGTTCCTTCAAAATGGAATTGATATCACTAATTTCTGAATTATTTTCAACAATTAATTTCGGTATTATTTTTTCTGTATAATGACGCTTCTCCAAATTGCAAAAATATTTAGTACAACGTTCACCTTCTGCTTGCCATCTAGCTTTTGCCCTGGCAATCATACCTTTGGTTTTTTCCTGGCGTATATAAATCAAATCTTGTTCTAACTTATCTGCTTCTAATTCACTTTCGTCACTAAAGTGGATATTTAATTCATATTGTTTATTTTTAAATTAGATCTCTAAATCCCTCTCCACTTGTTCACGTTGCTTTTTCTTATATGTGGAGTACCCAATAGTTACTCCTCTCACTTTTAATTTTATCATTTCCCATAGTAAATTATTGTTAATACTGAATTCATATTCAGCTTCACTTGTCTCCATATTCCCCAATAGTTACTCCTCTCACTTTTAATTTTATCATTTCCCATAGTAAATTATTGTTAATACTGAATTCATATTCAGCTTCACTTGTCTCCATATTACGTACTCTATATTCATTTAAAACATTTGTAATACAGTTTTTTTACTATATTTTCATATTTTGTGTCATATAACAGACTATTATTAAACTTCCATGTACCTGCAACGCGTGACTGATTGCCAAATTTCAATTTCAAAATAACTGGGGAGTGATCTGACCTGTAGCTGATGCCTATATCAGAGTCTGTCACTAAAGCTGCAATATCTGAGGAAATTAAAAAATAATCTAAACGACTTAGTTTTTTATGCGGCCCTCTCCATGTAAAGAGGTGTTCACCTGGGTGTTGTTCTCTCCAGATATCTACCAAGTCTAAGTCCTGAATTATTTCTTTTAATTTTTTATTTGAGTTTGGATTATTCAGGCCCCTATAATTTCTAGTGTCTGAAATGTAGTCTTGAACAACATTCCAATCTCCAGAAATTATAACTGAAGAGTTATTTAATAATGTAATATTATTTTTTAAGTTTTCAAAAAACATTGGATTATCTATGTTTGGCCCATAGACTGCCACTAATGATATTCTATATTCCTGTAAAGTAATATCAAGTATAAAAAAATACCATCCTTGTCTTTAATCATATCATGGATCTTATATTCAAAACTATTTTTAAATAAAATAGCAACACCTCTGCTATTGCTGGTGTGAAAGCTAAAGAC
The DNA here is from genome assembly GCA_002080005.1 of Gigantidas platifrons. Taxonomy (NCBI): domain Eukaryota; kingdom Metazoa; phylum Mollusca; class Bivalvia; order Mytilida; family Modiolidae; genus Gigantidas; species Gigantidas platifrons. The sequence goes on from MJUT01005958.1 coordinate 130,692, forward strand.
ACCTTTATAACCCCATTCGGTCAGCCATTTCTATTCAACCTCTTTTGTACAATGTGTATCTACAAGTATGCTTATATCATATACGTTTCTATATTTATTAAAAATATCTGTTCTCTTCACTTTGTCTGAGAAAAGCCCTCTACAATTTACAGAACCAAATGTTAAAGATGACATGTCGTAGAGTTGGTATATACAATGTTATAGTGATCAGCTATAACATATAATTTATCCAAAGCGGTGGCACAGTGACAGCAAAATATAAATATAATGTTATTCATATATGTGTTTACAAAAATGTTATTCACAAATGCAATTTTCATAGGCAACAAACTATATATGATGACAAGATCTCTACTAATATTACAAAAATTCCCCACCCAAAATACCAGACAACACCAAACTTCCTCACCTAGAGATAGATGTGCATTCTCATCAAAGTTCAATACACATTGTTTGTGTGTGGAGAGGGGCAAGAGATTTAAAAAGAAAAATATAGCAAATATAAAGTTCCTTCTGGATGAAGAATACATCTTTTATTTTTACCTCCCCGACATATATATATATATATATATATATATATAAGGTATATGTAGAATACTGGTTTATCATTCTTCTGTTTGTACTCACTGGCCACAGGCACCTGTCTCTGGCAAAAACTATTAGTATCTAGGTAATATTATCTCCATCAGCAACAAGAGCCTGTGTGCAAAAGTACATGTATGATATAAAAAAATACTTTGGTGTTGTAAATTACTCATTAGTATATATACAGCATGTTTCCCCAAATATATCCGCTATAGTAGAGATCGTTCATCACTGCTTCCTCCATCGTGTCCATCTCAAATAGTCGACACCTCCCCCTTTTCACAAAGGTAGAAAATAAACAAGGACAGACCGTATGTCATCGCATTGTCAGGCGTAATATTAGTTCATACTGCTATGCTGACCTATGTTTACCTGTTACTTATTTTAATATTGTATAAATAAAAGAGCTTTATGCCCCAGAAAACTTCTGTTATATTTGGTAAACACTGTTAAAAAGGCACACATGGCCGCCACCATATCTGCCAGAAATTACCCAGTTTACCATGCATACTATAAATAGAAACCATAATGCATTGCAATAGGCCTAGCCAATCAAAAACTATTGACCTATACAATACACAAAGCCGCAAACACGTGTCAGGACAGATTGTAAACAAATCAAACTGTTAGGAAATAGACACGATAGGTATCTAAATATGTATTTATTAACGAACAAGTTGGGAAACAAAAAAAAAACATTTTCAAGTGAAATACATAAATTTAAAAACAGTATCTTAATTTCAAACAGAAAAAAAGAGAAATAACAACATTCTTTATACATGGTATTGATTATTGTATATATATTTTTTTAATTTATTTATCACATTCCAGAGTCTGTCACTGTCATTCCTGTCGTTTATCTCTTTTGTACAAGCGTACGAATGGATCGTTTTCAGTGTAAATTATCTTGAAATTCCTTTTCATCATCGGCTCCATTTCACTTCTTTCTTTGAACAGTTCGTTTCTTCTCTGTGCCACCGTCGGTGGTAAATCTGGCATAACACTATATCCAGTGTCCGGAGCAAGCTTTGTTTGGGCTGCGCGCAATATATCGTCACGGTCCATAAAATTTGACAGACGGACTATAATAGACTTCTTATCATCCGGACCCCCTTTCAATCTGTGTGCAGCTGTAAAAATCATATTTACGGCTGTATCCTCAGAAATATTTAATGTTTCGGAGAGGAATTTCCTCACCACTAAGACTGTCTGTCTAGTGTCCTCCCCTTCTTTACCGGCAATTCCACGTATAACGAGGTTCCATTCCCTTCCCCACATTTCCAACTTCTTTTTCTCTGTCTGTTCCTTCTTCACTACAGTATCAATCCTATCCTCGAGGTCCGGAATATATTTGTTATGCAATTTTGACAATTCAACATTTGCATATACGACATGTGACACAATGTTGTCTACTCGGACTTCTAACTTTCCAAATTTCTCTTTAAGTTCAGAGAATTCATTATTCATGTTCATGTGCAATTTCTCAAAGCAGCCTGCTATGTCTTTAATATCTGTAATCTTGTAATTTGGCTTAGCCATTGTGTGTTTACTTTTCGAAATAAGAAACTCGTTGATGGCGGGAATGAAAAAAAACGTGCAATGTCACTCACTTTATCGACAGGTATAATTCTTTTAAAATTACATAAAATTATTGATTTTACTTGATGTTTCAATATATCTGTTTAACTGACTGACCTGGAGATATAGTTAATTCCAAGTTAAATCCACATTAATATTTGAATTTGTCGGGAGATTAAAATTCACCCTCTACTCCATTCTTACACCACGTGATGTTGGAAGTTAGTTTCATTATTATGAAAAGATAATTTGGAAAAAGAAACATAATTTAAATCAGTTACTATATAATTATTATTTATATAACCGCAGACTGCATAAAACCAGAAAATCCACGCTGTTCATGTTCATACTCCATTAACTTGTACCAACTCATTGACTTGTTCATGTTCATATACTCCATTAATTTGTACCAACTCCTGGTACTTTATACTCCTCTGGTGTAGCAAATACTCTGCTTGTTTTTGTATATATAAGAAGTAAACAATTGCTTCAATTAAAATGTCATTTATTATAAAACTTTCTAAATAAATGACTAATTTTGTTACTTAGTCTTAGAAGTGTGGCAAAAACAAATGTGACTAATAATCTAACTAAATTTTAAACAAACACTCCTAAGCAATACAAATTTTAAATACAAAAAGGGGTGGAAACTGAAAACCGCCACATACAAGACAATATAGCATATTGTTATAACAACAAATGTGTTGTATATCAGTAAACACAAGTATCGTATATACAGTGGAACCTGTCTAATCCGACACACCAAGGGACCAGTAACATGTGTCGGATTGTACAGGATGTCGGAATGCTCAAGTTTTATTTATGTTAACAGAACTACTTTGGGACGATAAATCTTTGTCGGATATCGAAGGATGTCAGAAAACTCAGGTGTCGGATTGCACAAGTTCCACTGTATATATATTTAGATTATCAAATGTGAATGAACACAATGAATATCGTTTAATACAAACAGACGCTAGAGTCTACAACGATGCATTCCGTACATTTACTTTTTCAATGCAGCAACGTGTATCGTTTACATGACCAAACAAAATCAGGATAATTCTTTTAATTTTAGATTTCAAATTGGGAACGATCGACAATCGAAAAGCATACTTGCAAACTTGGGGAGAATTCTTCTTTTTCATTATTATTATTATTATTTTTTTTTTGATAAAAACAGGAATAGTGGATTTTCTTCGAGACATCTACTCCGCTTGCAAAAATTTTGTATGAACAGCCGCTTTAGGACTGGAAGTTTCTGGATCCAATAATATCGTTTTGATATCGCCTTTATATTAGTGATATAATTTATTAATTTCTGGCAACTTCGATGATCATTGAACACTCTGGCAATACATAAACTTGTGTACATTCATCTGTTATATTAATATTAAAGGGGCATTAGCTAAGATTTTGACCAAGAAAATTATATGTTTCGGAAATTGGTAAATAGCTTTAAAATGATGAAATAAAGGTAAATATTTCACATCAAACAGCTTATCGAACCACTTTCCGCCTTTTGAGAACGAAAATTACCATCGGTTACTTATTTGCTTGCAAGCAAATAATTTGACCTCGCTTTTTCGGTATGCAATTGACCTTACCAGTGCCAGGTAAAAACCAATAATTTGTATTTTGTCTGTTATTAACTGCCAGCTTGCATGGTTCTTTGTCCGTAATTATAACCGACTAAAAGCAGATTCACAAAAAATAAGAAATAAGTGCATACAAAAAACTAATATTCCTACTATGATTTTTTATCTCATCAATTCTTTTATTGAATTCGTGTATATTTTATAAACATTTACATTTTTTGTCTTCTGTACAGGTAAATAATATGATTTATATATTGAAAAACTGAGAATTGTGATAAAATAATATACACCATAATAATTTTTATCAGATATCTTATAACCAAATATAAGTATATATAAATATATATTCAAATTTGTTTTGTGTGTATTGACAAAATAAAAGGCAGTAAGCCATTAATTTTAACATGTTAGCTTTACAAATGACAACAATATAAAATACAATAATTACTTACTCCGTGATAGGCCTGAGTTTAGCAAACATGAAAAAGTTGTCAACAAAAGCCTGTGCGGCTACTGAAAGTATATATGGTCCAGCTAATAACCAAAATATTGAATAAAATGAAGATTTTGTATAAGATACAGCTAATAACCAAAATATTGAATAAAGGGAAGATTTATACATGTATGAAATAAACAGAACAATAAGATGCTGTAACTTTAATGTAATGTCTATATATCTTTATTCTCATACAGCCAAATACAATGGTACAGAGAAAATTATTCCTTTTAAAAAGGTTATATATAGATTCTCCTTCAGTTGCACGTGGGTTGCGATATTTCTCCACTCAAGAGAGGTAAATTAAAAATGTTAACCACAAGCCGTCATGCGAGTGGTTAAAATTTTGAATTTAGCTCTCGAGAGTGGAGAAATGTCGTAACCCACATGGGCAACTGAAGGATAATGTGTTTCTCCCATTATTTAACACGAACTTTATTTTGAAATTAATGCGGGAAAAGGCACGAGACATATTAATCCTCTAGAGGATTATCGATTTGTCCACCACTGCTTCAGCGGGGTTAAAATGCCGTAATAATGGGAGAAATATTCTCAGAAAAAAAAAAAAAAAAAAGAACATGTAATAAAGTAATGAAGATGGTCTTCTTCATTTCCACAAAAGTTACATCGATTATTATTCACAAATTTCCATTAAAATATTTTTTGTAGGAATGATATATTGTATTAACTTCCATCTAAATATTTTCAATTTGTTTTCTTCCAAATATGAAAAAATAAATTTGTACAATGGTTTCATGAAACGTTTTTCTTGTATATATAATACAGTTTACTCTCATTGCTTCGAACTCGGTTGACTCGAGTTTCCGGTTGAGTCGAAATTTCGGTTGTCTCGAATAAAAGTCGAATTTACCTGTCAAAACATGTGTATTACCTTGGGATTAAAATCGGATCACAGGTGAAACATCCGGTCAATGACTTTGACATTTTTACCTTAAGGCTATTTCACATGTTTACTTCACAATCTGTGAAATTAAGTAATGGAGAATACACTCCAACTGTAGATTCTTAAAAAAAATAATCAACGAGACGCGTCAGGGTCGAGTTGATTATTTTTAAGAATCTACAAGTTGGAGTGTATTCTCTTACATAATACATTTCCACCTACAAATGTGCTTTCATTTTATATTCTTACACTTTTAATGTTCAGAAAGCCACAAGCCACAATTAAGAAGAATGAAACAATGAAATTTTATTGGCATTCGTGCTTTCAATTCTCGTTTATATTTAGATATGTCAAGGTCTTTCAATGAAAAGAATCGTTTATATTTAGATATTTCAAGGCCTTTCGAGTGTCCCAAATGCTCACCTATGGTCTGTCTGATTTGCTATTACTTGCGATCGGTTTGTTAGTTGTTTTTGTATAGCGAGAATACATTTTAAAAGTTCACGTACTCGTCAGTTCTGAACATAAATTATGCCAGATCTGAAATACTTGTATCGTGTCTTGTATATGTTGATCAATTGCTTTTTAAAACAAATTGTTGATATATTTTTTTAACAAAGATTACTATCAAGAGTAAAATATATCAATTATAGCGTATAGTAGTGTGGTCACCGTGGTCGGGTGGTTAAACGGAAGTTTTGAAGGTCAAAGTAGACTTTAAAAGCCCAGCAGTGGTTCGAGACACGAAAGTACCAAAATAAGTAAAACACGTTTTAAGCATAACACAGTAAAAGGCTAAAGTTCATATATTCAAGAACAAAAGAATAAACTAGATTCTTAAAAATAATCCACTGTCCGAACAATAGTGTGACGTCAGTGAAATGTATTATTTAGTGATAATATTTGAATGGCTTGGTATTATGACACAGGTTAGATGTGTACAATCAAAAATTATCGATTCATAAATGCGCTTGCGTCGGCATACATCATGATTGATTGATTGATTTATGCTTAACGTCTAGTGAGCAATTTTCAGCTATATTCAGGACGAGAGCATGTTTACAATAAATCAATATGTAGGCTGAAAACGGGGGACGGATAGGCCAATGGGCAAGCAAAAATTTAAACGCCACGGGACTTGAAACAAGGAAAGGTGATGGGTAGGGACAGAGAATTTAGCCAGTGCAACAGGTCTCCTATGGACCACTCATCATGAGCACAATGCTCATAATGAGCTTTTACACTGGGTTCTTTAACGTGCGAAGAGGGTGGCAATCTGTTAACACAGGACCTCGGTTTTATTTACGTCTCATCCGAAGGACGGGGTGGTTGTGAATTCATACATCCCGCACAACAGACGGACGCCCCTTCAAGCCGAAGAAGCTCTCGGTTCCATTTCTATATCCCGAGGTTTCCGCGGAGTTGACCCCTTTTAGAGGACTAGTGCCTCTAGGACGGAGAAACCTGGTGCCTATTCTACCCCCGACACACCCTCTGGGAGGGGGGTCATCATAAGTATGATAGGAGTTGACAAATGGGTGAAAGTACAGTTGACTCTCGTTATCTCGAATTCGATGGGACCATGGAAAAAATTCGAGTAAACCGTAGTTCGACTCAAGAAGAGCTACGAAAATACCGGAATTGTAGTTTATTCAGAATTTCGCTCGAGTTGTCTCCCTTTTGTCGTTAAGCAAACTACACTTCCGGTATTTTCGTAGATCCTCTTGAGTCGAACTACGGTTGACCCGAATTTTTTCCATGTTCCCATCGAATTCGAGATAACGAGAGTCATCTGTACTTTCACCCATTTGTCAACTCTTATAGAAGACTCAATGTTGTTAAAAAGCTGTGAATTATATAGCATTTTATCACACAATGGTGTATCGAATACTCCCCACCACGAAGGGGTTCGAACTCACAACGGTAGTGGTGATAGGCACTGATTGCACAGGTAGTTGTAAATCCAACGACCATACGATTACGACCACGACGGTCACTTCAACAAGTTCTTGATGACGACCGTGGATTTTTGGCAGCATTGACATCAAACTAATAGCAACAGAGGCTTACTTGAGTAGCATACATCTGATCTCTGTTCAGAATATCACTGTACTGCGCACAATCCTTAAAATAACGTGTGAGTTATTAAAACTTCATATGCTAGTACTGCTGAAATTGATTTACTGAACGTAGTAGTTGCCTAACACACATCGGCAGACATTAAGCGCATATTCACGATAGGTGGCTCTAGTGGGACAGGAACTGCCTACTCTTTCAGAGCACCTGCTCTTCCCTCTCGGTTTGAGTAGGGTTCATGTTACTCGATCTTTAGTTTTATGTGTATGTTTTATAGCTCTTTTTTGCCCTTTTGACATTTTTCCTTTGGCCATTGTGTTGTCTGTTCTTCTTCGATTTACGGATTCTGATTACCCTTTTTGTATCTTCTTGGATAGGGTCAGTAAAAATTAACCTTTCGAAGTGATGACGGCATATCCATTTGTGCAGTTTATTTTTCGTTTCATCGACATATACCAACCCGCAAATCTCGCACTGATTTACCATTCAGATCATATAAAATAATTTTTATAGTTAGATTGCTGATGAAATGAACATCTATAATTAAATTCTGTAGTTTTGTGATCGACCTTTTGGAAATCATCCAAACATCCGAATGAAAAAGGGCAAACAGTAACCTCTAAAACACTACACCGAAAACTAAAAATTAGGCAACACGAAACACACTAAAAACCGAGGCTCCGGAAGTGTAAGCAATTCCAGCTGCACTTTCTTTTCAAGACATATTTGTATTGTTTAGATGCAAAAACCTCACAACAACTAGCTGGTTTGGTCAAAACTAAAGAAAACAGTTAATACAATTTTCTTTCTGATAATATCCGGGTTGTTGATAATGCATGTTGCTTCATACTTATTGTTTTTCCTTGCACAGATAACACAGTAAAAAATAGTTAATACTTTGATATGTAAAACAACTGGTACATGTGTACTACTAAGATAAAAGGATAAGTGATCAAGTACGGATACTCAGTGGTAGAAATACCTACACAATTTATAATAGTACAGACAAACAAGGATGTAAATAAAGTGTGCGAGGTCGATTTAAATACATTTGCAAAAGCGAGTTCCACCTCTTCCCAATAAACACAAAGAACAATAAAAAAGGGAGTTTGGTCTTTCCTATGACTGCAATTTGGAAACATGTTCCTTTTATGACATTTCATTGAAATCACACAAGTGCATGGTCTATGTAAACATATCCGTATTTGCGGTTAGAAAGAAATTACCGGTGTACACTATTTGTACGTTATTAGGTCATACCATTACTACGTTACGATTCTACAGAATTAATAGACATATACCAATATACCAATGCAACACATTGTATGTAAATATGTACTAGATTTATGTCAGAAAGTTACCAAACTTCCATTCTTAACTAGATGATATAAAAACAGTATACATATATGCAGTGTATATACGTACATGTCCCACACATTAAATATAATAAAAACCAGTAGATATACATATAGATTTAATACTGAAAATCATGGTTGAGACCGCAAATAGCTGTACGTTAATTTCCTCATAGTAAGTATGTACAATCAGCTGATATCTATGATCTAAACAAACCAAGACAATAGGATGCATGAGTCAAACAATCCCGCCCCTTTTTAATTTTTTTTTTTTTTTTTTTAAATTGTTGAATTTCAGAGAGAACAGTTGAGAATGGTTGGATATTTAGGAAAACCGAGAGGAAACAGTATTATTCCGAAAAACATATTAATTCTAAAGGTCAAACTGTATCGTCAGTGCAGAGCATTCTTAGAAACGTCTTATTATGTACAAATGTAAGTAGCTTCCGTATTTTCATAATAAAAAAAACCATAAAATATTTTTTTCCAGATTTTTCATGAATTTGTATATCTATAAATACAGCAGGTATATCTATAAATACTGTAGGTATAAGACAATAACATTAAGAACCTTGAAAGATTTTCAACAAAATCGAATTGAAATGTTAGCTATGAATGTGAGTTTTCTAACAATTTGAATATTATTTAAACATGCACAGGATTAGGTATACAGTTGAACACATGTTTATAGTTTTCATATTATTTGAACATTTATCGACATAAACACCACCAAAAATGAAATGATGTTCTAAATATTTAAAAACGCTCTGCTTATGTTTATTATATTAACAGGCTATAGTTTCAGTTAAGCTACATGTCAAACATATACATGTAGTCTTACTTAGAACCTCCCAGCAATAGAAAACAAGGTTAGAATTTATAATTTCTCTTTTTTGAAATATATACTTTCCAAAATAAGTAAAACAAATTATAAAACAATAATACAACTAAAAAGAAAAAAAAATTCAACAAACAGTTAACATTTTATTGAACAAACAAACAGCTCTTACTTCGACAAACAAATATAATTTTATGGAACAAATATTTTATTCAACAAAACAACATTATTTTATTCGAAAAAACAATATCATTTTATTTGATAAAACAATATAATTTTATTCGATAAACAAATAACATTTTATTAAGCAAGCAAAACAACATTTTATTCAACAAACAAGTAACATTTTATTTAACAAATAACATTTTATTCAGCAAACAAGTAACTTTTCATTCAACAAATAACATTTTATTCAGCAAACAAGTAACTTTTCATTCAAAAAATAACATTTTATTCAACAAACAAGTAACTTTTCATTCAACGAATAACATTTTATTCAACAAACAAGTAACTTTTCATTCAACACATAACATTTTATTCAATAAACAAAGATAATCTTATTCAACAAACAAATAACATTTTAACTAGAGTAACACGGCGAATGCCACTAGTAGAGCAGGTACTGCCTACCCTTCCAGAGCACCTGAGATCACTCCTGGTTTTTAGTGTGGTTCGCGTTACCGGATCTTTAGTGTTGTAGATCGTTGTTTGTCCTTCTTCTCCTTGGCAATTGTATTTTCTGTCTTTCGATTTACGGATTCTGATTGCCCATTTGGTATCTTCAAACTCCCCACCAAACAAACAAATAATATACAATTACGGCCCTCTGTGTAGGGAAACATCCAGATTTGTCAACCTGAGTGGGAAAACAACCCCCGAGTGTTGATAAATCTGGGTGTTTCCCTACACAGAGGGCCGTAATTGTTTTATTATATTTTTGCCAATGTTTTATAGGTTATCTCCCTTGTGGGGGAATTGTTTGTTCGGCCGGGAACAATAGGGTTGTTCGGCGGGGAAAAATAGGGTTGTTTCCCGGCAGCGCAAATTTTTGCCAATGTTCTATATGTTATCTCCCTTGTAGAGGAAAATTGGGTTGTTCGGCGGGGGACAATAAGGTTGTTCGGCGGGGAACAATAGGGTTGTTTCCCGGCAGCGCAAATTTTGGCAAAACATCTCAATTATTTTATTATCACATGACTAATTTAATCCAATCAAAATCTAACATATAGATTATAATATAATAATATTTATTGTATCATGAAATGTTTTGTATTTTTTGCTTATTCAGCTGTCATATTTGATGCTTCCGGAAATATATAAAAAATACTACATGAATGACAAACGTTTTTTTTTATTTTTACTTTACTCATGTACAAAAAATGTAGCTATAAGTGACAAAACGCTATAAATAAAACAAAACAGTTACGGAAAGAATAATGTTGATTGGATAACAGTCCATGAATTGCGTAATTATTCCTTATATCACACCCTTCGTTTGCAACGTTGAAAATGTTCACCGTTTCCGCAAATTTAGCAGACGACTTTGTCCTTTATCACCTATTACAGAACCAGGTCAACCACATAGGCAGAAAATTAACATCTCTCTCTGTGACCTCGTTAAAATTACATCACGCATATTTAAGCTTTTTTATAACCATGACATGCATATTAAAATGTTCAAATAAATATATCAGGATAGATAGATAGATAGATAGATAGATAGATAGATATATCACTTTGACGGTTTGACGGACAATTGGATATGCTAAGCGGTCCGACTGCTGATGTATCGTTAGATGTCAATCTAGAAAAGTCAGATATATTACTTTGATGGACATCTGAGCATGTTAAACGGCCCGACTGCTACTGTACCGGTAAATGTCAGTCTAGAAATGTAAGATATAGTACTTTGACGGACATCTGGGCATGTTAAATAGTCCGACTGCTATTGTATTGTTTAACAGGTCCAGATGTCTGTTCAAGCATGATATCCGACGGTTCTAGACAGGTCACATATAATGTGAGCATTGATATAAGATACGATAGAAATTGCATTCATTGTCTGTAGATTGATAATGATTTATACGCTTACTCTTTCCAGAAAATCGCTTTGACCATTCTTTTTGTGGCACACAATGTCCGTTCAATGGCAGTACAGATTACACCATGTCCTAATATACAACAGAAAAACAACAACCGATATGAAGTGTTGGAGAAAATTAAATATAAAGTTTTGCCTGCTGCAATGGAATTGAAAAATATCACGGTAAGTGCTATGTATTTAAAGAAGATCATCAACTTGGATGAATGTTATGCAGGTATAATTATAATAGTTTGAAATATGTCATACAAGCAGATGGTGGTTTTACCATTAATGCTGGATATAGGGTTGTTGTGGCCGTGATCGTCTGGTAGTTGGATGTACAACTACCTATGCAATCAATGCTTATCACCACTAACATTGTGAGTTCGAATCACGCTAATGCGAGGTGTACCCGATACAACTTTATATCATAAACTTTGTCAGTGACTTGCGACAGGTCGGTGGTTTTCTCTGGGTACTTCGGTTTCCTCCAAATATAAAACTTACCGTCACGATATAACTGAAATATTATTGAAAGTGGCGTTAATCATCATAACCTACTCCTGGATATGATGTTGGATTACACAAATTTACAGAACAGCATAGACAATGTTGAAATGATTTCTCGTCCACATTATATGTATTTTGTGTTGGATATTCTGAACTCATGTTATTGATTTTGTCATTATTCTTGATTTCCCTAGCTGGTAGACTTTTGTTCTTCCTATTTGACATCTCCATTAAGAACAGTATCAACTGGTGGCTTTTTTTAATTCTTATATGTGTACGTGGTATTTTACGCAACTATGTTGTCGTAAATACCGGTTTTTCCAGACGCGCAATTTGTTTCGGTTGAGAAACTATTCTGGTATAAATTGGTTCAACAGACATTTTATGAATATTAACAGTTGTTCCATGATATGCATTTGTTTCCTTCAGAATTATATCAGCTGTCAAATGTGCAATGTGACTGCCAATTCATGAATTCTGCCCGCAAATACCCGAGTTATTGTTCTTCGAGTAGATCTAATATTTGATGAATTCAATATTCAACTGTTCGGCATAACCCGTGTTTGTTTTAACCGAAAAATTTGCTTAGCACATTAGCATTATCTGTGCCTTTATGTTCTTTTTCCTGTGTCATTGTTGTATGTGCATGTGTTGAATGCTCTTTATTTTCAACTGTGAAATGCGCATCGCTCTTTGATGGAAAAAGTCGAGGCATACCTGCAATAAGCAATTTTAGAATACTTAGTATGAACAGTTAAGAAGGACAATAAGAGATAATACGTACCACTAAAGAACTCATGACCAGAGAGGACTTTATAAAAATCAAAACATCAAAATAGTTTATTTGATATGTTGAGACAAACGAGCCCTTATTATAAAACAGACGAATCAATATGTGGTCTGCAGTATGCAACACAATTGAAGACTTGTCCTTCAAATCCTGCTAATTAGGGTGCTACTAATGCCGACAGAACTAGTTATCCTTCCGGAGTGCCGAATGAATTTACCCCGGGTCTTTAATTGGAGTTTCTGTTGCTACATCGTTACTTTTCTATGTAATGTTTTGTTGCTCATTGTTTGTCCTTTTGTATTTTGGTTATTGTATTATGTGTTCCTCTTTAATTTTCGGCGTGTTACTACCTCTATGGTATTTTCTAACTTTTCCTCAAAACATTGATACAAAAAAGGCCAAATATTGTTTTTTAAATTCGACATTTGTTCATACATGCAAGAATACATTCAAATTTGCAAAATTCAAACATGAATTTGCATATGTTGCAATTGCACAAAATCCCCAACCGTTTAATCCCAAATCTAGCTTTATTTTTGAAAACATAGTATAATAATTCTGATACAGACCCATTAATATTTAAACCACATTTGATTCTCATCCATGGCGAAGTGCACTCAATATAAACATATGATTTTTAGTGACTGGTGGGTTTTCCTATTTGCTACACCCATAAAGCTGGTCATCGGGATACAACAGAACAATTGTTGAAACTGGCATTAAACGCCCATAGGGTAATAAATATACAATATTAGTGTATTGTAGAAGAATATAGAAAATATTTGTATGAGGCTAAGGAACTGAGAGGAAAATGCAAGGCTTTAACCGAGCATTTCCCCCCAGTTCTGTGCCGAATACAAATATTGTCTATATTCTTCTACAATACACTAATATTGTTTTTATCCTGCAATTTCGGAGTTAGGTAGTGTTTTTTTTTAATTTAGAAAAATAAATATTCCTCAAACCTTTCGTGGGCCCCAAAGTAAGTTGGGTGACGTGTCTTGAAGCTGTATTTGTATATTATACAAAATACAGCACACCTCTATTCGACACATGTCATTTGCTTACTAGAGTGCTCATTGCAGGATAAAACCTTAACTATACAATGTCTTCTTTTATACAGGGTGCACGGATCTATCAGTTCAAGAAGGATTTGGATCAGCAAGCCGCATATACTGGATTCCCTACTATTTCAAGTAGAGCTGAAAGCTGCTCAATTTGCAAGGTAAGTTTTCAGCCACGAGTAGTATTTCAAATGTACGCTTTAATTCGCTTGTAATATTTGTAATGAGTTGGAATTTCAAATAATCGCATCAGAGGAATATTTCGCGAACAGATTTCACTATTATTGCAGTCCTTGCAAGTTAGCGAAAGTCCTAATGACAAGAACTGCCCATGCCCAATTATAATGCTAACATGGTTGAATAGATATAAGAGGACAAAACCCAAAATATTCAAAGGATGCTTACCTCAATTGGATTGAGTGACTGGTTGTTGTTTAACGCCAACTCAGCAATGTTTCAGCTAGATCATGGCAAGAACAAGTTATTTTGTACTATATCAACACGCTTAGTTGGATTTGTATTGTGCTAGCTCACTGAAACAACAGTCCGTGGGTGGACATGTCGCGCCACTAGGACACATTATTCTGATTCCGCACCATCTAGTCTTTGTTCTTACACTTTAATGTTGTGTGCTTAACGAAGAATCAACAAATACTAATTTTATAGTCTGGTTTAGCCCGTATGAGGCTCGAACCCACGATCTACTGCACTCGAGCAACTCAATTGAACGAACCCGAAAACTGTTAACACAATATGTTGAAATAATGTAATATTTTAACTACTAGAATTTCGAAATACGTGTTTTATCAATGAATTCACTACTTCTGCTAGCAATCTCGATACGTGCCGGTATTCCGAATCCATCATCATGCCGTAATGTCTCCCCGTTTACATTTACCTACTTTATGGCATGCACTGAACTTTGACCATTACCGATTGTGATTGCCACGTGTAGAATAGGAACTGTTTACCCTTCCGGAATACCAAAGTTCATTCTGATCTTTTCCCCGGTCTTATATGATGTTGGTGTTGCTGATCTTCAGTTTTTTGTGTTTATTCATGACGATCGTTGATTGTTTTTATATATTGAGAAGAGTTTGGAGATACCAAAAGGGTAATAAAATTCCGTATATCGAAGACGAACAGACAAGACAATGGCCAAAAGAAAAAGGACAAACAACGATCTACAAAACATGCATATAAAACTAAAGATCGAGTAAAACGAACCCCACTAAAACCGGGGGTGAACTCAGGTGCTCCTGGGGAAATCAGTTCCTCTAGTGACACCCGTCGTGTTAACCTAGGTACAAACCCGGTGATAGGTCATGTACTATTTTCATCACTTCTTGGTATCTACTACATTTATTACTGATAACAATGATCTCCAGAAATGTCATCTCTGTCTCCCACGTACATTTTATTATATGCATATGTATGCATGCATATGTATATGTGTATATGTATGTGTGTGGATGTATGTATATATTTATAGGTATATTCAATTAAAGTCTGATTCTCATCAGTTATATTATTTGAAATTATTTTAATTATATAAGAAAATATTAATATGAAATAATATGAAATACTTCATAAGTAGCTTGCATTGGGCTTTTGAAGTAAGAATGTAACAAGTATTTTGAATAAAAAATATATTGTTAAAAAATACATTTTTATTTTTGTAGATACATAATTGCTTCAATGACGACTGCCAACCATTAGCCAAGTTAATACGGTTTCTGAATAAGGAAATGTCACATCAGTTTGCAGACATCATAAGTAGAATATCAATCAACATTGAAACACTTCGCGAACAAATGAATTGTGCCGAAGTAAGCACCTCATTTAATTCAGCGATTGCCACTAAAGAAAAATATTACAGAATTGCAAAAGATTTAGTTTTTATTCTGCAAAAACTTATAAACAAGTACAATGTACTTGATTAATAATAGTTGTTTTGAAATGTAATTGTGTCCTATACTATATGTAATAGGTGACCAGAAATGTTCATTGTATGAACGTTATTAGTATCCAATATTTGGATTTTATTGTAACAAAAAAATAATATATATATATAGATGTTTCTATTTTAAATAATGGTATGCTTCTATTGAATTCCTATAGTATTCTACCAAACATTTGAATCGATTTTTTTTAAAGAAATCAACACTTCTTTTTGTTCAGTATTTTAGGTTATTATATAGTAATAAATATTTTCCTATTAATTTCAATGGAAAATAATCGTGCAATATATCATTGTATTTGCAAGCTGGTAACAAAAATACTAATAAAATGTATATTGCACTAGTTCAAATATGATTATTTGAAGTAGTTCAATATTCCACTTAAATAAAATAAAATACACAATATTTATATAAACGATGCTTTAGGCCTAAAATATGTATTACTATAAAGTAAAAGGGTTATTGCATGAATATTGGTGAATATTGTCCCTCGCAAGCTTGTGCAATATGATATTCTGCTCGGGACAATATTCACCAATATTCATGCAATAATATAACCCTATATTATATTGTAATTCGTGATGAGTTAATGTAAAGCTACGGCTGACTTTAATCAATTTTATAATTTCTTTAAGTTTAAAGTTAGGTAAGTTAAAATGTTTCAAAAGGACTTTGATCATTTGGACAAAGTCATTTCATTATAATTTTGTTTATTATTATCATATTGTATTGTTTTATTTTGGCTGCTAATGTTAAAAAAGAAAGTGTACTTTCTAAATTTGTAAAGAGAGCTTGTCTATAGCTAATGTAACCATTTCGATACATTATATTTTATGTTGTATTTATGAATACCTATTGTGATCAATTGTCTGTGATTTTATGTTTTTAAAATAAATGTTTTTGAAAATTCCCCCCAAAAAATTGTTCAAATCATCTTTAGTTTTTTTTTTTTTTTGTAATGTTTTGTAGATCGTTGTTTGTCATTTATCTGTTGGCTATTGTGTTGTTTGTCATTTATCTGTTGGTCATTGTGTTGTCTGTCCTTCGTCTGTTGGCTATTGTGTTGTCTGTCCTTCGATTTAGGAATTCTGATTACCCTTTGGCATCTACAAACTTTCTTCATGTTAAAACCTGCGATACGATCACCACCTTTGCAGCCATGACTTAGGTATAGGACGCGTTGTACTCACATGTCACTTTTTGACACATTGTGCACAGAGGTCTAGACGTCGACATTCAATGTCTGTGATATAATAGAGATGTCATAAGAAACAATGGACTTGAAGAACAAATGTTTCGTCGGTTGTTCGCATACCAACAATTGTCCCTTCAATACATTATAAAATAAATAGAAATTTGAAAGAAACTACATGTTGTATTAAATTATGTAGAATATATTGGACAATAAATTAAACCTTCCTCTTTAAGTGTTGTTTCAACAGAAATTACAAAATAAGCGTGTGCATTATTCCACAGACCTTGGGCACATCAATATATTAAATCAATCGACCTGTCGAAAGTCACTGACAAACTCTATATCACATAATACTGTATCGAGTACACCTCGCCATGAACGAGGTTCGAACTCACAATAATTGTCAATGGTAAGAAAACAACTATTTACATATTTCACTAAGAAATATTTACCAGAGGATACAAATAAGCTTGAATGTTTCAACCGACTGATCAAGTACTTAGTATATGGACTGTGGTAGCCGATCTTCCAATCATACATCGTACGAGGGAAAAACGATTTTTGTCTTTGTTATATCTTACAAGTAATTGGTCCCTCAATACCATATGGTTATCATCATGCATTGGTCGATCTTTACCACGTGTTTGTTTACAAAGATGTTCCAGGAATAACCATGATGACATTGCCTCATTTTATCTAATTTATAATATACAAATTTTAATTTATTTAAATAAACGTTAGAGAATACCGAAGGGGCAGTTAAAAAGGACAATGCAGAGAAATTGACAACATAGGGTACACAAGACCAAGGGGAAAAACACAACATAATATCTATGCGCAAACAAACACAAATAACATAAATAAGACATGAGCCCTATACAAACAATTGGAGTTAAAGATGAACCGAACATCGTATTTATGCAAAATTGTAATGGACATCACAACACGAAACTCAGAAAAAGTTAGCATGAAAGGATATGAATGTAAGTGGACATCAAAGGCTAACCAGCATTTCGCTTAGACACAAATGAAAGAAAAGGAACAATGCTTGTATTGCTATCTGATTGATTGCTTGATTGGTGTATGACGCCAACATTAACGGTATTGCTTTTCTAGTTTCCAGTCACAGTAGGGTCTTCAACAATGAACATTAGTCATGCACTAAAAAAGTGCAAAGCGACCTCTACACTGCAGTAAAGCAGTATGGGATTTTCAAAAAATTTCAGGAAGAATTACACACTGCACATGTACTACATGTATAATACAATGTCAAGGAAACACATGGTATTCAATTTATATTTTGTCTAATCAGGCAATTTGATACGTTCTACTTAAATAGTTATCACATAAAACCATAACCGTCCCATACAGCATCAATTGAATATGTATATAAAATAAGCATCTTATATCCCTGATAAATCTTTTGAATTAAAAAAAATAACCATAAAACCCATTTAGTCGTCAAATAATCTACTATATAAAGTTAATACAAGGAATTATTTGCCGCAACATTACATTGAACGTATCTTTAATTACCATATTAAACATGATTATATTGCAAAAGCCTTTTGCACTTATTATTAAGATGACCTATTTTATTTTCAAATATACTTTGATAACGCAAACACAAATTAAGCTGCATCAGCAGAAAACACATCCACACTTTACAGGTAAAATATACACATTCCATGAAAAATACAAACCTGGCTATCTAATTTAGTACGAGCGACGCGTTTCTGGAATAGCCTGTATCAATTATACGCTCAAAGTAAAAAGATTGGAAACCAAAATAATTTGAAAGTCTATGGAGTAAGAAAGCCTAATTACCTAAACAGGATAGCCAAAACCCCTCTAGTCTGTAGCATGACTATTGTTTTCCAAGAAATACCATTTGTATAGTGAATACGAACAGTTTTGATGAAAACAATCGTATGTATTTATTCCAAGGTAAATTGTTTCCTTGTTTATCAATTAGACATTGTCAATCGATCTGTTATCAGGATATTCTTCAAACAGGGATAGACAACAATCCATTAACATCAACAAAACGAACAACAACGTTTGGCCCCAAACCTGAAATCATTGAGGTAAAAAAAAATAAACACGACATATGCCGGTGGAAATTCAGGTAGTCCCCTTGATAATTGAATACAGATATAAATAAACAGCAAGAAACAAATAAATATACGTCTAGATTGGCTTCCACATCAAACGACCACAAACTATCACACATATGAACAATCAAATAAGATGTGGTCAGTACAGATAGAAGGGCCATTACATGGTCGTAGTAAACGGAAGTTGGTTACAGACATGTTTGAGGTAGGTGTTTAAACTTTCATGTTATAGCGTTAAGCGTGTTTTGTATTCACTGTTTTTGTTTGCTTACGTTCAAAGGTTTTCTAACATGTTTGTACATGTATGTGACTCGGAATTTAATGCAAAGAAAACAATGGCCATTATATAGCGATTATATATACTATATTAATTTATTCGCTTTTCGTAAAGGCACGTGACACCATATTA
>MJUT01005958.1:162852-175482 GCA_002080005.1 Gigantidas platifrons
AGCCTCCGTGGCTAAATCACAAATCTGTCTTTATCTTTGAATTCTGATACCAGCCCATTAATATTTAAGCCACATTTGATTCCCACCCATATCGAAGTGCACTCCATGTAAACTGTCTGCGACTTGTTGTATGTTGGTGGATTTCATCGATCTCCTACACCAATGATAGCCATCGCGATACAATACTACAATTGTTAAGATCAGCATTAAACACCCATCAGGTTATAAAACCTTAACTATAAAATGTCTTCTTTTATACAGGGTGCACGGATCTATCGGTTCAAGCAGTATTTGGATCAGCAAGCCGCATATATTGGATTTCCTAATATTTCAAGTAGAGGTGAAAGCTGCTCAATTTGCAAGGTAAGTTTTCAACCACGAGTAATATATCAAATGTACACTTTAATTCCTTTGTAATATTTGTAATGAGTTTTCAAATATACGCACCAGATGAAAATTTTGCGAAGATAATTGATTATTATTGCACTCCGAAAGTAATAATGACTGGAAATGTCCATGCCCAATTATAATGCTAAAATGGTTGAATAGATAAAAGAGGACAAAACCCAAAATAATCAAAGGATGCTTAACTCAATTGGATTGAGCGAGTGATTGTTGTTTAACGCCAATTCAGCAATGTTTCAGCTAGATCATGGCGAGAACACGTTAATTGTCAATAGATGATGATTAAGTCCGCTTTGTACTAGACCAACACGCTTAGTGGGATTTTTATTGTGCTAGCTCACTGAAAAAATAGTCCGCGGATAAGCATATTGCCCCAGGCGGAAACATTATTCTGATTCCGAGCCAACCAGTATTTGTACTGTCTTCTAAATGCTGTGTGTTTAACGCAGAAGCAACAAATACTAATTTTATGCTCTTTGGTTAAACCAGTAGGAGACTCGAACCCACGATCTACCGCACCCGCGGAACTCAATTGACCGAGCCACGAAACTATTAAAACAATATGTGTAAACAATTTAATATTTTTAACCACTAGAATTTCAAAATACATGTTTCATCAATGAATTCACTACTTCTGCTAGCAATCGCGATATGCGCCAGAATTACGATTCCATCATCATGCTGTAATGTCTGTCCGTATCCTTTTATCTAGTTTATGACAGGCACTGAACTTTGACCATTACCCCCACCCCCCTAAGAAACACCGTGATTGTCACGTGTAGTACAGGAACTTCCGAAATGCCATAGTCAGTCCACTCTGATCTGTATCCTGGTGATCTATGATGTTGGTGTTACTGATCTTCAGTTTTTTGTGTTTATTCATGACGATCGTTGTTTGTTTTTCTATATTGATGTACGATTTACATCACTTCTTGGTATCCACTACATTTCTTACTGACAACAAGCATCTCCAAAAATGTCATCTCTGTCTCACATGTGCACTTTTATTTTCGTAGATAACTAATTGCTTCAATGACGACTGTCAGCCCTTGGGAACATTAATACGATTTCTGAATAAGGAAATTTCACCTGAGTTTGCAGACATCATTAGTAAAATAACAACCAACATTGAAAGACTTCGCGAACAAATGAATTCTGCCGATGTTAGTGCCACATTTAATGCAACGATTGCCACTAAAGAAACAGATTACAGAATTGCAAAAGATTTAGTCTTTATTCTGCAAAAACTTAAAAACAAGTACAATGAACTTGATTAATAATAGTTGTTTTGAAATGTAATTGTGTCCTATACTATATGTAATAGGTGACCAGAAATGTTCATTGTATGAACGTTATTAGTATCCAATATTTGGATTTTTATTGCAGCAAAAAAAAATTATATATATATATAGATGTTTCTATTTTTAAATAATGGTATGCTTCTATTGACTTCCTATAGTGTGTTATTCTATCAAACATTTGAATCGATGTTTAAAGAAATCAACACTTCTTCTGTTCAGTTGATCTATAGTTTATTTGTGTAGTGTTTTGTAGATCGTTGTTTGTCCCTTTTCATTATGTCATTGTATTGTCTGTCCACCGATTTACGAATTCTGATTACCCTTTGGTATCTTTAAATGTTTCTTCATGCTAAAACCTGAGATACGATCACCACATTTGCTGCCATGACTTATGCAGAGGACACGTGTTGTCTACCCGTCATTTTTGACACATTGTGCACAGATGTCTAGACATCGTCATTCAAGTATCACTGCATATAATTATATTCTGCTGTTTGTTTCAATGTCTGTAATATAATAGAGAAGTTATAAGTAGCAATGGACCTGAAGAACAAATATGTTTTGTCGGTTGTTCGCATTCAAACGATTTTCCTTTTAATACATCATGAAATAAGCAGAAATCTGACAGAAACTATTTAA
Organism: Gigantidas platifrons; assembly: GCA_002080005.1. Taxonomy (NCBI): domain Eukaryota; kingdom Metazoa; phylum Mollusca; class Bivalvia; order Mytilida; family Modiolidae; genus Gigantidas; species Gigantidas platifrons. The sequence continues at coordinate 165,198 of MJUT01005958.1, forward strand.
TTATGATGATTATATTGGACACTAAATTTGATCTTTCTCTCTTTGTGCCGTTTCAACAGAAATTACTACATAAGCGTTTTCATTAAGAAATATTTGCCAGAGGATACAAATAAGATTGAATGCTTCAACCGACCGAATCAAATGTATGGACTGTGGTAGCCACCCGTTCCAATCACATATGGTGCGAGGGAAAACGATTCTTGTCTTTGTTGAATTTTGCAAGGAAATGTTTCCCTCAATACCATGTAAATATAAACTGTTTATAAACATGTTCTAGGAATAACTATGACAACATTGACTCATTAATCCAATTCATAATATACCCATTTTAATTGATTTCAAGATTTGGTTTGGTATTTTTTTGCATAACAAACAGTGAACAGTATGACCGCTCTATAATGATGAAAAGAAGGTTGCAAACAATAAGAACGTAGGAAGAAGATTCCACTTACATTGGCAGAAATTTAGATTACTGCATGACACCGAGGATATAATGGACGGAGTAACCAGCCACTAATGTTGCTTATTAGGGGCTGCTGTAAATGGTTTTTTTTTATGTGCAAGGATTTATTCCTTTACATCCCATCCTGAAATACGAATGGCGAGTGGCGTATTTGATTCGCCCCGCACAACTATGTAACAGGACATTCTGCCGAGCGGAGAAACTATTTGATCTATATGCCCTGAAGGTTCCATTGGGATTGATTTAACGAAATCTCCACATGTATGAATCAGGATAAGCTTATTACTGTTTTACTCTTCTGTATGGAGTTCATGTTGTCTTGCATGGAGTTTTTGTTGTCTGTATGTATATACAAGGTATCTTGTTATTGTGGTATCCACTACGTATTCCATATACAGATGATTATGGTCGTTTTGTCTGTTTGTTTGTTTGTTTGTTTGTTTTTTTTTTAATATTATTTATTATTCAATTGTTTTGTAGATTGAGTAAGTGGTATACTTCATTTTTCATTTTCATGTTTTAATCACTGGTAATATTGTATAATGAATTTGAATTAGATTGCAGTACCAATCTTTTAAAACTGACTGAATTGTTTCATAAGGAGCCTACACTTTACAGAAACTTGTAAATATTAAATATCAAAGGCTTAATTCTCTTATGTTATTTAAAATAAACCTTTGTGCGAATGTTTTTGGTGTTTCGGCTCTTCAGTGGAAGTATAAGATTCGATTTACAAACTGTTTGGAGACGAGTTGCACGCACGTAAATTTCATTATGATTACAAAAATACCCATTCTGGCTTGATAATAAAATTATACCAAACTTTCGGAACAGATCCTAAAGTCTAATAATAAAAAAACACGTCGTAGAAATAGAGACAAAATCCACAATACATAAAAAGTTAGTATGGAAGGATATGGATGTAACTGGACCCGAAATACTACCCAACATTACACTTAGGCATAAATTGAAGAAAAGGAACAGCGCCTTTATAGCTGTTATTCTTTCCGCAATCACAGTGGGATCGTCAACAACGAACATTAGCCATAGCCTAAGATAAGTGCAAAGCGATCTCTGCACTACATACAATGTATAATACAATGTCAAGGAGACACATGGTATTCAATTTATGTTTTTGACCTATATTTTAATCTAATAAGGCAATTTGATAAGTTCCACTTAAATACTTATCACATTAACCCATAACCCGTCCCGTAAAGCATCAATTAAATATGTCTATAAAATAAGCATCTCATATTACTGGCAACTCTTTTAAATTCAACAATGACCATAAAACCCATTTAGTTGTGAAATAATCTACTATGTAAAGTTAATACAGGGAATTATTTGCCGCAACATTACAAAGAACGTATCTTTTAATTACCCTATAAAACATGATTATATTACAAAACATTTTCACTATCATTAGAATTACATATTTAATTTTCAAATATACTTTTATAACGCAAACACAAACTCTCCTGTATCATCAGTACACACATCCTTTACAGGTGAAATATACACATTCCATGAAAAATAAAAACTTGGATATCTTTAGTGCGAGCGACGCGTTTCTGGAATAACCTGTATCAATTACGCTCAAAGTAAAAAGATTGGAAACCAAAATAATTTGGAAGTCTATGGAGTAAGAAAGCTTAATTACCTAAACAGGATAGCCAAAATCCCTCTAGTCTGTAGCATGACTATCGATTTCCAAGAAATACCATTTTTATAGTGAATACGAACAGCTTTGATGAAAAAAATCGTAAGTATTTATTCCAAGGTAAATTGTTTCCTTGTTTATCAATTAGACATTGTCAATCGATCTGTTATCAGGATATTCTTCAAACGGGGATAGGCAACAATCCACTAATATCAACAAAACGAACAACAACGTTTGGCCCCAAACCTGAAATCATTGAGGTGAAAAAAAAAGAAAAGAAGACGACATATGCCGGTGGAAATACAGATCGTCCTCTTGATAATTGAATACAGATATAAAAGAAACAGCAACAAACAAATAAATATACGTCTAGATTCGCTTCCGCATAAAGCGACCACAAACTATCACACATATGAACAACAAAATAAGATGTGGACAGTACAGATAGAAGGGCCATTACATGGTCGTAGTAAACGGAAGTTGGTTACAGACATGTTTGAGGTAGGTGTTTCATTTTATAGCGTTAGACGTGTTTTGTATTCACTGTTTTTGTTTGCTTATATTCAAATGTTTCCTGGAAATCTACGGGCAGATTCTAACATGCTTGTACACGTGTGTGACTCGGAATCTGATGCAAAGAAAACAATGGCCATTATATAGCGCTTATATTTACTGTATTAATTTAATAACCTGGCGACCGAAAATGCAGAAATAATCCAATGTTAAATTTTCAAAAGGATATCTTTTACTCTTTTCGTAAACGCACGGGACACCATGTTACATTGTAGTTGCCTCGAATTCAATCTGTCAATCTTATTTAAGGTAGATGAGGAACCCATGAAACATTATGATTTCTCAAGCAATGTATGTTACTTTAGAAAGGGTGATACAGATGCCTAGTTTTACACATATCCAGGAATAAACTATAGTTGCATTGTATTATGAATGTTATTAATTGTATTTTTTTCTAATACAGTCTAACCTGCCTTACTGGTCACTCAAATAAACGGTCACCTCTGTCTAACGGTCACGTTGAGACCCGCCCAACTAATATTACTATATAATTTAACTATTTTCAACGGTCACCTCTCTAACGCGGCCAACGGTCACCTATTTCATGCGAGAATTGTGAGATCGTCTCCTACATGTAATAACGGCCATTTTGGACATGCAACATTACATATCAACATGACAAAGTGCCTCTTTGCTAAATTATCGTGGACGTGATCGTGTGGTAGTTTAATTTATAACTACCTATGCACTCAGAGTCTGTCACCACTAATGTTGTAAGTTCGCATCCCGCTCATTGTGAGATGCATTTGATACAGCATTATACGATAAAGTTTGTCAGGTCGCTGGTTTTCTCTGAGTACTCCGGTTTTCTCTAATACAACTGACGGCGGCAATATAGCTGAAATATTTGTGAAGATGGTGTTAAACACCATAACCCTAACGCTAGATTATTGAAAATGGGGGACATCCATGCAGATATTGTAAGTTATAGCTGTATCATTTGTTGGTTAATTTAGAAATAGTTGATATCATATCGAGAAAATATTGCGGATATTTAGTTGAAGCTATTTCTCTGTATGAGATAATTAAAATGACTAAGGTAATAGGATAAAACATTGGGCATTTCCAGTATATAGGGGAACAATCGTTGATATATTTTCTGCACGCTCATTATAAAACTTTTTTTCATAATCTAATCATAATTTACTGTAGAAAATTACCGAAACGGTTTGTTTAAACATTTTTATTGTTATCTTCGGTATTTCATAAACTTCTAAAATATGATAAAAAAAAAATAATGAACTTAAAAGATTATCACTGGAACATTAGATCCGTTCTTACGTTACGTTACACGTACTAATGATCCGGCAGGCCCTTAAATGCGGAAGTGTGAAATCACGGAAGTCCAAAATGGGTACTTGAAAGGTCATATCTTAAAAAGTACTCAACCTAGGATAAAAATCGAAACGGATTCTTAAAGCTATTGTTAATATCTATCTTTTAAAGGAATAAATAATAAAATATTTTATTATTTAGGTACTTAAACGTTCACCGGAAATGTAAAAAATGAGAACGGGCAATGAACAAAATTTCCCCTTTGATCTCAAATTTCTCAAAATTCAAAGACCCCGGTCAAAAACCGTTTAGATATTCTTCAAGATAATTTTATATTCTAACAGACAATATAAAAATCTGTTTGTTAAAATATTAGATAAAAGCACAATCTTGATCGGAAACGTACCTTTTCAGAGTTAGCCATCGACTAATTTTCAACTTTGATCGCAAATTTCTCAAAATTCAAAGAACCCGGTCAAAAACCGTTTAAATATTCTGAAAGACAATTTTATACTCTATTAGACGATATAAAAATCTTTTTGCTAAAATATTAGATAAAAGCACAATCTTGACAGGAAACGTACCTTTTCAGAATTAGCCATCGGCTAATTTTCAACTTTGATCGCAAATTTCTCAAAATTTTTATAATGATCTAAAGACTGACTAGATAATTTTGAAATCATTAAAGATGAAGTTGACAATGAGAGTGACCTCGCTGAATGGAACTAGATGGAGCACTCGTTACTTACACTCTGGTCACTAGAATCTGAATTTAAACTCTGGTCACTGCTTACTGCGCTTACAGACCTTCCGCGTTTTAGACCCTCCCTAATGATCCTGCTATTGTACTGTTCATGTTTATGGTTATGTGTTCATTCATCGTTCATTCATCACCAGATATACTAAAATATTGTTGAAAGTGGTTTTAAACGTCATAAACCAAACCATTCATGTGTGTAATAGTGTGATTTTATTGAGTGGGAGCGAATCTATAAATACTTCTATTTGTTTGTTTCTGTACTGCCGTTGGCGATCCAATTGTCAAGAGGTACGGATTGAGATCCAATTAACCGGGATAATGCCGCTACATGTTTTGTCCCAGTTCTAAGTCTAAACATGGATTTCCACCGTCATGCGTCATAGTCTAGTTTATATGCATGATAGTCCTTATTTAGGTATGGATGGTTTGTTTGATTGTTATTTGCTTCCAAAATTTCAGTTGACATGTTTTAGAATGATGTGATTGTTTTAAATAGTCATGTTTATATTGTTCATCACCACTGTTTGTTTAAATTAGATTGGTGACGATGGATACATCTGTTCACCATACCATAGAGGCCATCTTGAAACCAATCATAACGACCACCACTGTTCACCTCACTGTAGATGTCATCTTGAAACCATCATAATGAACACCACTGTTCACCCTACTTTAGAGGCCATCTTGAAACCCATTATAATGAACACACATGTTCACCCTACCGTAGAGGCCATCTTGAAACCCATTATAACGACCACCACTTTTCAACATACCATAGAGGCCATCTTGAAACCAATCATAGCGAACACCACTGTTCACCATACCGCAGAGGCCATCTTGAAACCCATCATAACGACCACCACTGTTCACCCTATTGTAGAGGCCATCTTGAAACCAGCATAATGAACACCACTGTTCATTATACTGTAGAGACCATCTTCCAACCCATTATAATGAACCCATATGTTCACCCTATCGTGGAGGCCATCTTGAAACACATTATAACGATCATCACTGTTCACCCAATCGTAGAGGCCACCTTGAAACCCATAACGACCAGCACTGCTCATCCTACTGTAGAGGCTATCTTGAAACCCATTATAACGACCACCACTGCTCACCCTAACGTACAGGCCACCTCGAAACCCATCATAGCGACCAACACTGTTCATCCTACTGTAGAGGCCATCTTGAAACACCACTGTTCACCCTACCGTAGAGGCCATCTTGCAATCCATTATTATAATAAACACATCTGTTCATCCTACCGTAGAGGCCATCTTGAAAGCCCTCATAATGAACACCAATGTTCGACCTTCCGTAGAGGCCATCTTGAAACCCATGATGAACACTACTTTCAATAAAATTTATGTTGTATTGTAAAATTATTAGTGGAGGGAACCACCGATCTACCGCAAGTCTATGACAAAAGTCATCACAAAACGTTGTATCGAGTACACCTCGCCATGAGCGGGACTCGAATTCATAACTCTAGTGGTGAAAGCACTGATTGCACAAGCAGTTGAAAATCCAACTACCATGCGATCACGACCAAGACGGCCCTGCATTCAATAGTTGTAGCCTTATATTGTACAGCATGCGGAATGGTGTTGACTGCTACGTTTGTAATGTACACCGGGGGACACAAATATTATATTGTTGCTGCTGTTTTGCCGCTCCTTATGAAATTCTAATTATTTTGCTTAGCCTTATTTACTTGAGCTTAGCTAATGAGGATTTGCGTAGAGACTCGCGTCGTGCGCACTAAATTATATATCTACATCTCATCTATTTATGGTGCCACTATGAATCCGTGAAAATATAGTCACCCGTTTATGGATATCTAATATCACAGTAATCCCAGTCTACAACGTTTTTATAAAATTAATTTAATTTCTTTCATAAAATAGAAATGCTATTTATCTCGACAAACAATTTTGAAAATTAAATTTAGAATATCGATAGGGAGGAACAGTGCCAATGTTACAATCGAAACACAGATAAAACACCATCAATGTCGTACCGTCGAGATGAATTAATATTAAAATTGAACCACATGAACGACAACAACATGTGGGTATTATTCCTCTCTTTTCATAACACCGTCGATCATAATGGTAAAATAAACGTCGTTTAAACGCGAAAATCGTGGCGAACATCACATATTATCGGTAATTTGTGTAGTTTTCCTTTGAAGTGTGTCGATTGATTAAGCTTATCTTAGCGTACTGGTCGTGATATCAAAATGATTAGATCAGTCCATATTAGCCATGCGTCAACTACCGCGCATGAATATACTTGTTTTAGAAAAAGATTGGTTGCGTCATCAAAATCAATAATATGGGAAAAAGTCACTGTCATTTTCGTTACTATCGTAAACAAAGGGTTAGCGTACGAGAGAAATTATTCAAAGCATGTAAAAATAGGAAAATGATAGAAAACCAAGAAATAACTACTTTGTAAAGATTGAACATCCTTAGGCTTATATATACACTGCAATATCTAATGATGACTTAAAATTGAAATCAATCCAATTACCGAAAAGAGCTAAAATTTAATACAACATAGCACTGATCAGTAACAGGGAAGAATCAACTGACTTTGTGTCGGTGTCTATAATTAACTTTCTAAAATTAATAACGTAAAATCTTAAATGCCTTCTGAGTGGGATTATTATGGATGTTATTATGGATTTGACATACATTCAGAATATTTCAGTGAAACGGATTCGATACTGTTTTAGCACAAGTTTTTATGACAAAAATTACTTACCGGTATCATATTCGAACTTTATAATTTCCAAAGCACACTTAAATCCAACAAAACCATCATAATGTACAACACACGTCAAATTGTAAAATACACATCTTGCCGAGTTACTAGTTTTTTAGTGAACCTCGTGCGCCAGAACCGAATCACATTTACAAAACCAGATCCATCCGCAAAATAATAATCCCATCAAAATATCGTTTTAAAGAATTTATTTTATTATTTTTTGGAAAGTTAATTATAAATTCTGTATGTAACATATTAATAATAAATAATGACATACACATACAAAAGGGGCAATGCTATAAAGTGATAACAAAACTGGAAAAGTACCAACCGAATTTCGTATTTTTTTTTGCAAAATCGTTCTGAACACTTGAAATGTTGGCTTGGGGCGAACCCGGGTTAGTTAATCCAGATTAAGTAACCCGAGTTCGCTTCTGTTCACACTTGTTATGATATAAATACGATTTGTCTCACTATGGGTTTTTCCCTTTGCCAAAAATAACCACGCATGCGCGAAAAATGTAAACAGCGCTTGTGACAACAACATGGAAGCCTACAGTATTCTCCTTTTATTTCATATGTTTACTTTGATAAGAAAAGATCGCAATCGTATTCGGCAAGTCCTTCCTCGAATACTTTTAGATACAGGCTGTTCGGCGTCCATCCTTGTTTTGACAGACGCCAGGAAGCGTCACATGTCTCCATAGCAACAACTTCACTTTGATTTCACTTTGGGTTCACACTAGATAACCGCGGTAGCTAACCCGGGTTCGCCCCGCATTAACTCCACCTCGATTGAGGGGTAATTTTAACCCGGATTCGCCCCGGTATAAAGTGTTCACACTTATAAAATTTAACCCGCATTAATTAATTCGGGTCGCCATAGTGTGAACGGGGTATAAGATATCGAACAAAGAACAACCGAATGTTATATTGCGTGTGACGATCCATGCCACCCATTATGACGTCTACCTTTATAGAAAAACTCAAGTAAAAAGCTCCAAGGTTCCAATTACAATACCAGAACCACTTGTGCAATAGCTTGAGGCACTCTAATTCATTTTTCTGTGCATTGTCTCTTTATGTATATTAATAAATAATATTATCTGTGTTGTAATTTTCTCTACATGGTTCAAATCTAAGCATTGATATTTTGTCGTTATTATGGAAATGTAATTTTAATTTAAATTTAATACTTTTTCTAAAACAAAAATGGCAAAAAGGATCAGACATAAAATCAGTATTGTCTTCTCCATTTTAATTAATTTGTACGAATGTATGCGACACTATAATGAAAACAGAAAAGCTCGAAAAGGAAGCACGCACTAGATGCTATTTCCTGTGTGGGAATAAGCACACTAATCAGTACTATACTTATATCATAATTATTTCCACCATACCATGATTCTTAATAAATGTGACACGTGTAATCTAAATGGAGGCATTGTATTTAACTCTACCATTTATAAATTGTTTATGTCTTACAATTGAACCATGAACATCTTTATATCTGAATGGAGAAAAAAGTACGTGTAATACTATGGGTCGTGATGGTATGATTGAAAATGTAATAAAATTTAAAAATGCCCATATTACGGATGAAGGTATCTAATGCCACTTTCAATAATAAATCAGTGTTATCTTGATGGTGAGTTTCACTGCGATACGTGTGGAAAAACCACCGACATCAGTCACTGAAAAACATTGTCATATAAGGTTTTATCGAGTACACCTTGCCATGGTCGGGATTCGAATTCACAACTTTAATGGTGATGCAATGTATACACTGCATACAAAGGTAGATTTAAATCAGACCACCACAACCCAAAGTATTACACTAGTGGCACCCGTCTTGTTTTTCTAGTTACAAGCCCGGTCACAAGTCATGAATGAGGAAAGGACTAGGAAGTGTTTACGACAAGTGGAACATATCGTGGTCAATACACCCTATAATGTCTTTGGTTGGTAGGAGAAATAACGTCATTTTCGGGGATTGTGGTATTACGTCATGTGGCTTTGCATTATAAGGAGACTGAGGGCCACACCCTTACGCTTAATTGCCATAGGAACATTAGTTTTATTAATAATCACATTATTTAAAAACTGTAAATTTCAGAAATAAATATCTAATAAATTATATTTTATTTGTTGTTGTTCTTTTTTCTGGACATAATATAAAAGAAAGTTCTAAAGGGAAGCACACACTTAAGAGATATCATATAGCGGAATAAACAATGTTGTTGAATCTAATTAATACAATCATTGATATATTTATATCAATAAAATGTCCAACACACAAAGATTGTTTTGTACTTAAATAATGTGACCCTTGATGTCTAAATTGATCCATTTGATTTTACTAATATCACTTTCTACCACTTTTAAATCGTTTGTTTGATATTTCGTAATTCTTTCTAGAGAATCGCAATTTATTGCAACGAAGATATATGTAAAATATTAATTACACGGAAGAATGACAATAGTGTGAATGCATATAAAATATTGATTTTGTTTGATGGTGTTTAACGCTACTTTCAACAATATTTCAGTTATATCGTGAAGGTCAGCTTTATTGGTGGAGGAAACCGGAGGACCCAGAGAGAGCCACCAACCTGTCGTAAGGTTGAACACCTCACCCTGATAGAGATTCGAACTCACAACATCAGTGGTGATATGCACTGATTGCATGGGTAGTTGTAAATTCAACTACCATACGATCACGGCCACGACAGCCCCGATAAAATATAGATCGTTCATTAAGTCCAACGAGCAGTAT
>MJUT01005958.1:179170-209584 GCA_002080005.1 Gigantidas platifrons
GAGTCTGCTGCATGTTTGTAGAGAGAGAGTAACATTATCAGGTGGAGTCTGCTGCATGAACTCTTGTTATGAGTGACAGTGTTATGTTGTTAGGGTATTTCTGTTTCTATTTGGTCTGGGGGCTGTTGTGGTCGTTATCTTATGATACCTATGCAATACCTATCACTACTAAAGTTGCGAGTTTTAATCCCGCCGATGGCGAGGTGTCCTTGATACAACATTATGTGATAAAGTTTGTCAATGACTTGTGGCAGGTAGGTGGTTTTCTGCAGTTATTCCGGTTTCCTGCACCAATAAAACTGACTGCCAAGATATAGCTTGACTAGTATTTTAATATCTCTGCATCTGAAATCGGGCCTGATAACATGGGATGGCCTTTGATGAGGTGGGCCTTATTAAAGGGAGATTACTGTCTACATAAAGTAAAAATATTGAAGGATTATATCGATTTTTCGGGGACCGTCATGGTGGTGATCATATGGTAGTTGGATTTACAACTACCTGTGCAACTAGTGCCTATGACCACTGAAGTTGTGAGTTCAAATCCTGCTCATGGAGAGGTGTACTCGATACAACATTATGTGATAAAAATTGTCGGTGACTTGCGGCAGGTCTGTGGTTTCCTCCACGATATAACTGAAATATTGTTGAAAGTGGTGGGAGAGAACTTATAAAGGGGAGATTACTGTGTATGCATAAAATAAAGGTTTATTCATACATTACAAGTCCTGATTGGAGGATTATATCTACATTTATTTTTCAGGTTATACAAAGAAAGAAATTGGAAATCCACAATTCCCGCAGGCAATACTTAGACCTCCTATGAATTTTCCTATACCGGGTAAGTTAACAATCAGGGTACTTTTGAGCTGACCTTGCCAAAGGCAATGTGAGCTTTTGCATCACTTGGCGTCCCTCGTCCGTTAGCTTTTCACATTTTAATCTTCTCCTCTAAAAACCACTTAGCCAAATGAACCGAAACTTAATAGGAATCATCTATGGCAGGTCCTCTATCAAGATTGCACATTTCGTCCCGATCTGTTGACAAACATGGCTGCCACAGGCAATTCTTGTTTCTGATTGGTCGATTTTTTAAAATTCTTCTCTGAAATCGCTTAGCCAAATGAACTGAAACTTGGTAGGAAGCATCTCTGGAAGGTCCTTTATTAAGATTGCTCATTTCGGCCTGATCCGTTTACAAACATGGCCTCCATAGGCAATTCTTGTTTCTGGTTATTTCTATAAAAAAAAATCGCCTCTTAAACTGAGTAGCCAAATGAAAAGAAAATTGGCAGGAAGCACCTATGGAAGATTCTGTATAAAGTTTCCTCAAAACAGAATGAAAGGTGAGCGACACAGGCTCAACATACTGAGCCTCTAGTTTATTCATCTGTCCGTATATTTGTCTCGCATTTGGTTTCCACTCTATGACTTACGTTCTCCTGAAGCAAATCATTTAAAATGTACACACATGGTCAGGGACCATAAAAGGCAGTCATAAGTTCGATTTCCGTTTTGAAGTTTTGGCCCTGTTTACTTTAGCTGGAAGTAAGGGCATCCATATCATATGAACACATTCTTCCATTTTCAAAAAATAAATTCTTTTGTATCTATACAGTGAAACCTGTCTAAACCGAACCCTGAATAAAACTGAATCCTGTATGAACCGAACCCTGAATAAAACTGAATCCTGTATAAACCTGTCTGAACCGAACCCTGAATAAAACTGAATCCTGTATAAACCTGTCTAAACCGAACCCTGAATAAAACTGAATCCTGTATAAACCTGTCTAAACCGAACCCTGAATAAAACTGAATCCTGTATAAACCTGTCTAAACCGAACCCTGAATAAAACTGAATCCTGTATAAACCTGTTTAAACCGAACCCTGAATAAAGCTGAATCCTGTATAAACCTGTCTAAACCGAACCCTGAATAAAACTGAATCCTGTATAAACCGATTTTAAAAAAAGTCTTAATGTTGGAAATCTTAATTTAACCTGTATAAACGACTGTCTATTCCAAGCAAAACAGATGGCCCCAAGGAGTTTCAGTTTGACATGTTTAACTGTATATCTGAAATATTGTTGAAAGTAGTGATAATGAATGTATTTTTAAACACAGTTTGTTTGAAAAAGTATTTGTTTCAATTTACAGATTCACCTCTAAGGGATCAATGATTTTACAATTAATTAATAGTTTTTGTTTGTTTCAGTGTCAACTAGTGCTTTACCAAATCCTCCTCCTCAGAGATTATTCCGACCTCCACCAGCTTCGATGACGGGGGCAGTTCCAATTATACCACCACAGTTTATCAACACAGGAGTAATATATGGAGCCCCGCCGGCACCAGCGCCGTATCCAGTGGCTCCTATTCAGGCCTTTCCTTCTCCGCCTACTGTGTCAACAGCCCCGCCCCCACCTATCCCAGCAGTCACTTCTCCAGTAAGTAGTGTAAATAAACGTCAGTGTCATTTTTTCTGACACTAACCCTTAGTCTGGGGTGTCATAGAGTAGTTCTGTATAACTGTGTGGCATTTTCTCCACCATTAAATAAACATTTAAGAGAATACAGAAAGGGCAATAATAAAAAGACAATCCAGAGAAACTGGCAACATTGGGTACACAAGACGAAGAAAAACACTACACAATATGTGTTGGACACCACTATAAGCAAACAGACACAAATAACATAAATATGACATGCACTCTCCTACAAACAACTGGAGGAAAAGACGGGCCAAACAGACACAAATAACATAAATATGACATGCACTCTCCTACAAACAACTGGAGATAAAGACGGGCCAAACAGATACAAATAACATAAATATGACATGCACTCTCCTACAAACAACTGGAGGAAAAGACGGGCCAAACAGACACAAATAACATAAATATGACATGCACTCTCCTACAAACAACTGGAGGAAAAGACGGGCCAAACAAACACAAATAACATAAATATGACATGCACTCTCCTACAAACAACTGGAGGAAAAGACGGGCCAAACAGACACAAATAACATAAATATGACATGCACTCTCCTACAAACAACTGGAGATAAAGACGCACCGAACATCAATTTTATGCAGTAGACCCTGATTTGAGAGACCTCTCTCGTGTTAGAGACCACAATCTTTTGTTGACGTAATTGAAATTAACCAATGACATCACATCTTACATATATCTTTACAAATAATGGCTTCGCCCAGCTGATGTGAACATGGAAAGTTTTTTGTCAAAGTTTCCAGGGCACAAATAAAAATATCAATACAGAATTTGTACTCGCATTTTACAAAAGTAACTCGCAAATGCGAGTGTTTTGTTCGCAATGTAGAGGCCTGCTTATATATCTTTATAAATAATGGCTTCGCCCAGCTGATGTGAACGTGGAAATGTTGTCAAAGTTTCCAGGGCACAACAAAAAATTGTGGTCATGTTCCCAAACCCTCTATCTTGTTTTGGTTGTGATACAACCCTTATCACAATTTTTGTTTACGTTTATCTTACCTGGAGAAACCACCTACCTGTCGCAAGCAGGCCTCTACATTAACATATTTTTTGTCTTGTCCCTTCGGACAACTAACTAAAAAAAGTACTTGTCCGACTCAATCTTTTAATTGTCCGAAAAAATTACAAAAACTAGAGAATAATTATCAGCAATTTGTGTAAAATGTTTTGGTTATTGTCTCACAAACATGATCGCATCCTGTCATATTAATACTAACAGAAATATGATTATGACATCTGTAATCATCAAATTAACATACAATTGGACATAAGTCATAAAGTCATTGGTATCAAACAATGCAATCATGGTATGAGTGTCTAATCGTAAATTTCTAAGTTTGGTTCTCGAATAGCAGACCAATCTAAGCGGTAATCGTGTAATGTGGATTTAATCCAAGAATGAAGATGCTTTGAACGTCGTTGTTCACCATCTATTGAATGCAAATTGTGTATCAAAATCAGCTACTGAATGTCCTTCAATGGAAAATTAACATCAGACGCCTTAACCTTTCTGGTTGAATTGATTTCCGCCGCTTGTTGTAAATCCGTACTTTCTAAGATCAGGGGATATAGATCCATGTTGATGGACATTTTATTTAAGTTTCCAGGGAATTATTGTGTAGGGGAAGGAAATACTATAAACTAATCAATTTCTATTTCATTATAATTACTTAATGCCAGTTGTCGATTAATCAAATCGCTGAAAAGATACGGATCAAGTATATGTTCGGAATATCTCTTGGTTCACCCTTATAATTAGCAATGATAGTGTACTTCAATGGAAACCGATATTTTAAAACACATTGAAATAATTATTTACGAAGTTTTTGTCTGTCAAAATGACAAAGCAACACATTTTTATCATAGAAAATAACCTCCAAAAGTTAAGACAGTCAATTTTTCACTTGTCCCGTCGGACAACCATGATACAAAATCTACTTGTCTGACGTCAGTTTTCACTGGTACAGGACAATCGGAAAAACGTTAATGTCGAGGCCTGGCAAGTCACTGACAGCTTTATCACATGTATCGAGTACACCTCGCCACGAACTCACAACTTAAGTGGTAATAGGCACTGCTTACACAGGTAGTTGTAAATCCAACTACGGTACCATGTGATTATGACCACCCTCAATTTTGGGGCCAGTAGGATTCTAAAACAACTAGAGCTGTTGACCATTGCATTGTATTTAAGGGATAACATCATAGTATTTGAAGAGTCGCTGGCATCAATTAATGTTGGAAAATTCAGTTTTACTGGCAACACAGAGTAGTGAAAAGGTTCTAAACAGAATAAAACAAAAATTCTATAAAATATTGTGGACGACTTTGACCTCATATCAACATTTAAGAGTATAACATAAACATTATGACCACTTTTAAATGTCATTACATCACATTTGAAAGACCACATTTGATCAGCAGGAGTGGTGATCTCTCAAAGATATATTTTCATTGTCAGATAAAATCTGCAGTTATATAAGTTGACTAAGAATAAACTGCAGTTACCTCCCTTTTTACATGAGTTGAGTATCTATAAAACACCTGTCAACAACATACACATGTTTAATTGTACTAACAATTATACCTGCCTTACAGCAAAGCCACTTCCATGGTATAAAGGTTACATGGTCTTTAGTATGGTAGATCATGGGTTCAATCTGCTGTCAGGTCAAACCAAAGCCGATCTCTGCTATTTAATGCATGCATCATGAAGGTGTAAGGATAATGTATAGTCTACTAATGGATTGTTGTTTTTTTTTGAGTAGGTCGATCTCTATAATTTTTGTAATAAGTACATTGTATAACCATATATCGTTCATAAGACTAAATATACACACACAAAAAAAACACCAATAAAATTAGCAATTTTTCCCAATCAACACTAATACAAACAAAAATTAGTTGTTAGTTAACAGGAACGACAATCCATCCAGAACTGAGGTAAAAGTTATAAAACAGTGATTTACAATCCAATAAACATTAAATGTTTGTCGTATATATATTAATACATACTAATGGATTGTTGGTTCACTGAGTTAGTACTATAAAAATCTTACTACATGTTGGTGTAGTACTACATACTGAAGTATATCATGGCGAGAAAGGTTCATTTGATGAGATGGTGATGATGTCTATTTCAGAGTTATGGTGTTTAACACCACTTTCAACAATATTTGAGTTATATCGTGGCTGTCAGTTTTATTGATAGAGGAAACTGGAGTACCCAGAGAAAACCACAGACTTGTCTCTCACAACTCACTGATAACTTTATCACATAATGCTGTATTGAGTACACCTTGCCAAGAGCAGGATTCAAACACGCAACTTTAGTGGTGATAGGCACTGGTGAAATAGGTAGTTGTAAATCCAACTACCGTACGATCACGACCGCACTGGGCCATTCAGGATTTCACAGATAGAATTTAAATAAAAAACGGCAAAGTTGAAAATGTAGAGGCAAAATTAACGAAGTGAGTTGAAAAAAAAAAGTATTATTGATTGTTGCTGAATGTCAAGTGAGCTGTATTTCAGACATACATAGGATTTAAAGTGATGCAAAAATGTTTACAAAACTTCAAGATCAACCTAATTAAAATAAGATCTTGAACTTGCTCCCTATTTTCTATCGCTTATTTACCAGTCACTGTCTATAAGAGGAGACTAGTAAACAAATGATAGAGAATAGGGAGCAAGTGTGGAGATCTAATTTTAAAAGTCTGTCAAGCGACTCTTGATTTTTGAGTTGTTCCTGATTTTTTCCTGAATTTGTTAGATAAACTCCTGATAACTCCTGATTTTGAAATTTTTCCCCACAAAAAAAAACAAAAACATAATAATATGTTGAAATTATTTTAATGTAAAGCATCTTATCAATAAAAGGAGGTGAGGAAAATGGCCTAAGTAAGACCTTTTAGCCTGCCAATTACATTCTGATAATGGCCTTCATCTGGAATCAAAAACACCATGCTTAAATTTATATATTATGGCCTGAAAGCTCTTACTCAGAGGGGAGGAAGGTGGCCATTTTTTTGTTTTTTGTATGGTTTTATCACTTTTTATATAAATAAATTCCTGATAATCTCCTGATTTTTAACTAAAAACCCTCCTGATTTCCTAATTTTTTTAAGCCAAGAAGTGCTTGACAGACTTTTAATTATATTGCTTAAAGATAATCATCACAGTCTTCGCACTAACTCACTTGCCCAAAGCCCAGGACAAGTAAAACTGGATTCAGACAAGTGAAAATTATGAAAGAATTTGTTTGAATAAATAGACATTTTGCTAAATTCGGGCAAGTAGCTGAAAAAAAATTAAGGCAAATACTGTCAGCATGTTAATTTGATTGACTTTCCTCATTTCAGAATCAGTTACAAGAGGTATATAGACATGGTACAACTTACTATCCTCCAGAACTACAGTACCCTCAAATAAAAAAGAGGTCTCCTGCAAAACGAACAAAAGCTGCCATACCTATTGTAAATCCAGAGGTCAGTTCTCTTGATTTAAGGAACAATCATGATCAAAATACAGTCAATCTTGTATTAAGAGGTAGCAAGTACGGAGATCTTATTTTAAATTAGATTGCTCCTGCAAAACGAACAAAAGCTGCTATACCTAAATGTAAATCCAGAGGTCAGTTCTCTTGATTTAGGGAAAGATGGGGTAGGGTTATGGTGTTTAACACCATTTTCAACAATATTTCAGTTATATCATGGCAGTTTAAGGAAAGAAGAAAATATATTATTGTTGATTTGTTTTGTCAGAATGGATTTCTTAGTGCAATTTCACATAGAAGGTGAAGTCTGAGCTAAGAGATGTGATGAGAAGTCTATTTCTAGCAAAATATGAGTAAATTTCCCCCTTGAGAGAGGCCACTCCTCTTATAAGGACACTTGTTCATTGTAGAAGGGGTGGTTACAATGAGGATACAACTGTAATTACAATTTTCTTTACCCTCCCCCCCCCCCCCCCCCTCCTTGCTTTAAAAATTAACGTGCCCATGCCAAAATCAACCTAGTGCAGACAATTGGACAACTGCATCGGTGGAGGAATGGTTAGCATGTGCTCCTTGAGTGCGGTAGATCGTGGGTTCAAGCGCCGATTGGGTCAAACCGAAGACTAGAAAATTGGTAATTGTTGCTTCTTCACTAAGCATGAGAATTAAGGGGAAAGAGCAAAGACTGGTAGACTAGGAATCAGGATAATGTGTCTGAGTGGGGGGGGGACATATCTATTCAGTGAGCTAGCACTATAAAAATCCAACTAAGCGTGTTGGTCTAGTACAAAGTGGACATCATCATCTCAATGAAAATTAACTTGTTCTCTTCATGATATAGCTGAAAAATTGCTGAGTTGACGTTAAATAACAATCTGAATCATACAATTCATATCCCCTGGCTGGTTAATTTAAAAATTAACATGCCCATACCAAAATCAACCTAGTGTATGCATTTGGGCATCTGATTATGTCAAACCCTGCTTATTAATAACAATTGACTATTGATTTACAGGAGGTACCTGGTAAAGTCTATGATGAAGACATAGAAGGTGATTCTGTTGATGACAAGGACGTCGTCGACGATAGAGATACAAAACTACAAGAGACAATAGATAGGGAATATGGCTTTGACGACGAGAGTGAAACACCTCCATTTTATGAAGAGCAGCAGCCATTGGACAAATTAGGTATCAGTGACAACAATTTACCACCAGGAGATACAGAGGAAGGCAAACATTTAGAAATCGGTGAAAAAGAAGATAGTGAAATTGACAGCTTATCTACGAACGTGAAAAGTTTGACAACGGACATTAGTAACTATACAATAGCTTTTCCTATAGAACAGGAAGTATTGGGAAAGGGAGATAATGCAGAAGACACAAGTCAGGAAAGACACTCTCCTGTTTCTGAAGATAAAAATGTAATATTGCTTGAAAAGAGCTCTCCTGTGTTGGAGGATAAAGATGTTTCAGTGCAGGATCTGGAAGTTTCTTCGTCGTCACAGGAAGTAACAGTTTCATAGTCTTTCTTTGTTTTGTTGTCTTTAAATGCAGATGTTTATTAGTGATATCAATATTTTTTTCCTCCATATATGGGTCTAGGACAAAAACCTCCCCTATAATGATGAAATGTAAAAGTTATTTTTTTTTGTATCATACATTTCATTTTCTATAAATTTTGAATTAATTTTTATCTTTTTTTTTTCAAATATATCTAATATCACCATCAATATAAAAAAAATGTAACAAGATTGTTTGTATGATTATTTCATTATCAGAAAAAAAATGAAATGTACAAGACAAAATCATTAACTTTTACTTGTCATTATTATTGGAGGGCTTTTGCCCTGTTCCCTGTATACATGTATTAATTGTTTCTAATGTTATAAATGAAATGATTAATTTCAGATATATTGAATTAATAAAAAAAAATAATAATAATTATTATTAATGCATGTAAATTAACTAGTCAAAAGCAAGAAGTAAAAGCCTCTATCTTTTTTAGCTCACCTGACCCGAAGGGTCATGTGAGCTATTGCCATCACTTGGCGTCCGTCGTCCGTAAACATTTCAATCTTCTTCTAGAGAACCGCTGAAGCAAATGGGACCAAACATGGCAGGAATGTTCATTTGCATGGTCTAACCAAGTGTTGTTACTTTCGTTACGATCGGTTATCCAACATGGCTGCCAGGGGCTATAAAAGCCTCTGATTGGCTGAAATTTTTAATGATCTTCTTCTCCGATACTACATGGAGGATGGAATTGAAAATTGTCATGAATGATCATTGCAAGCTGCTAACCAAGTGTTGTTACTTTTTGGACCGATTGAAAATCCAAGATGGCCACCAGCGGGGGACATAATTTAACATAGCGACCCTATGGGAAATATGTAAAACAAACTTCTTCTCAAGAACTACTGGATGGATTGGAACCATACTTGGCAGAAATGTTCCTGACAAGGTTCTGATCAATTGTTGTTACTTTTTGTTCCGATTGGTTATCCAATATGGCTGTCAGGGGCCATAATAGCTTCTGATTGGCTGAAATTTCAAAGATCTTCTTCTCCGATACTACATGGAGTATGGAATTGAAAATTGTCATGAATGATCATTGCAAGCTGCTAACCAAGTGTTGTTACTTTTTGGACTGATTGAAAATCCAAGATGGCCACCAGCTGTTACTAAAAATAGACATTTCTTAAATTCTCCATTGCTGCTTTAGTATAAACCAAAATGAGCTCAAATTTTAACTGTAGCTACATGGCAAGGAGTAGTTTAACATGTATTCCGGGTTTTTCTGTGAAATTTTTCTTTCAGCCGATTTATACCGATTATGCAAATTAGGCATATTTTGATAAAAGATCACATTTAAATCTTCTCCTCTGAAACCGCTGAACCAAATTAAAGCAAATTTGACTGGGATGGTCCTTCGGTGGCCCCCTTTCAATATGTGTCCGACAGCCCCGCCCTCCATTCAAAATGGCTGCTGTTACTAAAAATAGAAATTTCTTTAGTTGTCAAATTCTACTTTATTACAAATCAAAATGAACTCAAATTTTAACTGCAGCTACAAGGCAATGAGTAGTTTAACATATATTCTGGGTTTTTCTGTGAGATTTTTTCAGCCAGTTTATTCTGTTTAGGAATATTATGAGATAAAAATCACAGCAAAATCTTTTTCTCAGAAATTTGAGTTGAAATGATCTTTGGGTGACCCACTTTCAAAATTGTGTGTAACACCCCACATTTCTATCAACTTTAGATGTCAAATTGAAAACCAGGTGAGCGATTACAGGCTCCTAGGAGCCTCTAGTTTAGATTTAATCAAAATTTATTCAGTAAACAAAAAATTGATATATTGGAGAAAATGGTTCAGTTATCTTCCTTTTATCTTTCAACCTACTTTTTAAGATACAGTGTAACTTGTGCAATCCAACACCTGAGTTTTCTGACATCCTGTGACATCCGACACCTGAGTTTTCTGACCCCCTGTGACATCCGACTCCTGAGTTTTCTGACATCCTGTGACATCTGATGCCTAAGTTTTCTGACATCCTGTGACATCTGACACCTGAGTTTTCTAACATCCTGTGACATCTGACACCTGAGTTTTCTGACATCCTGTGACATCCAACACCTGAGTTTTCTGACAACCTATGACATCCGACAAAAATTTATGGTCCCAAAGTATTTCTGTTAACTAAAATAAAATCTGAGTATTCTGACATCCTGTACAGTCTACAAGTTTCCCTGGTCCCTTGGTGTGTTGGATTAGACAGGTTCCACTGTATATATTATATTTATATGTTATATGTAGGGTATAGTTTTTACATATATATCGGGTTTGGGTTATGGTGTTTAACGCCACTTTCAACAATATTTCAGTTATATCGTGGCAGTCAGTTTTATTGGTGGAGGAAACGGAAGTACGCGGAGGAAACCACCAATCTTCCGCAATTCGCTGACAAACTTCATCACATAATCTTGAATTGAGTACACCTTGCCATGAGTGGGATTAGAACTCACAACTTTAATGGTTCTAGGTATTGATTGCTTAGGTAATTGAAAATTGTACTACCATATGATCATGACTACGACATCCCCTATAATATTTCGGTGTTTAATTAATGAGACATGGGTTTTCTTACCATAATTAATATACTGGCTATGTTTGGTTCAAATTATTTTTTTCTCTTAATTTTTGCAATATATGTTTTAAAAAGACACTATAACTGGTAAATAGTGTTATTTTGGAATTTAAAAGATTGGCATATATCAAAAGGTTACCATAGCAATATTTAGTCGACCGTATTCCCTTTACAATAATGATGTATAAGATGATGGTCGATTGTTATTGATGTCCTTTGATATTTTAATGTGCTATATGTGTCACATGGTTGGGTAGAAAAGTGTTCTGTTACATTATCACTAAGGGAGGTAACTACTGTTAATTGTTGTGAAATTGTTTTTTTTTTATTTATGTGTGTGTTATACTAGAAGTGAAGATTATTGACACATTATTACAGAAGTTTATAGGAAAACTGTAAATGTCGTTTTTTTTTTTTTTTTTTTTTTTTTTCAGCAATTTTTTCTTTAAAAGTTCGATCTTTCAGAATACGATGGTGAAAACGAATGATTTTTTTTTCTGTCATGAGAATAAAATATTGAAATGTTTGTATGATATAAAAGATTGTGAAATCATTAATATTCGTTGTATACCAATTTTCATATGATTTCATATGTTGTTTTTATCCACGAAATTCAGAATCAACAAATATTTATCACTATTTATAAGTATTCCTGTATAAATCTGTTTCCAAATAAATTTGTCTTGTAATGGTCGATGTTATTAATAGAATTTAGTTTGAGAAATTGTTTCCAAGGGAGGTAATAAATCTAATTATCTGTATTTCTTTTATATACATGTATGGCCATGCATAGTTTTTCTTAGATTGTTGTAGCCTGACCATCCTACCAAACCTGTCCCTAGCTACCTCAAAAATGAATAGTGATGGTCAACAATTCCACCAATATCAACGAAACCAACAATCACCTATCTGAAAAAAGCATACTTACATGGTATTGTTGTCCTGACCATCATACCAAACCTGTCCCTAGCTACCTCAAAAATGTTATTAAGAATTCAACAAAATATTTTTGCATTAAAGTAATTATGAAAAGAAAATTATATTCCACCAATGCCAACAAAGCAAACAACTACCTCTCACATCATATCATAGAACACAAAAAAGACCACAACATATGGCCTTGAAAATCCAAAGCCTGGATTGGGGCAGGCACGAAAAAGTGTCGGGTTAAAACTGTTTATGAACACCCCCCTCTGACAATGCAATATTTAGATATAAGTATGCTTTTTCTCAGATATTTAAAACAATTTAATTTTATCCTGCACCTGTTCTATTTGAACAGTTAGATTGCGTTGACTGGATAAATTTTGGTTGTATACAGTCACTGACCAAGATATAACTTTTCATGTTGAGCAACTGTAAGAAAAACTTTCGGTAACAGTACAAGTGCAGACTGCACAGATTACACCATCAAAAACGATGAGAAAAACTCTTGTTTCTGCTCTTTTTAGACAATTTGGCAGTTGTTTTGGGCTTTTTAATATTTAAGGAATATTTGAAATTGTTGATAAACTTAATAAACGAAAAACGTAAACTGACCCAAACCAGGTTATGCAAGTATAACCTGTTCAACAATTTCAAATATTCCTTATAATTTAATTTTTACAACAAAATTTAATGATTCCTCGATTTTAATTACGATTATTTCATGTGACTATTTGAATTTGTCGTTGGCAGATGAACACGTTGGTGACGTCACAATACCAACCCAGGTTATCGAGTATAACCAAAATTTTCTCCAGGCGGATTAGCCAATCAGATTGGAATATTCAAATCAAATTAAATTATTGTTGGATAAATACAATATATGTATGTTGTCGGGAAATATATAATTCATTTACGCTCGCTGCAAAACGCGACAGAAACGCTCACTAAAGGCTCACTTTTCTACCTGTTTCTAAGGGGTCGTCATGGCTGTGATCTTATGTTAGTTGGATTTATAACTACCTGTGCAATCGGTGCCTATCACTACTAACATTGTGAGTTCGAACCCCGTTCATGGCGAGGTGTACTCAATACAACATTATGTGATAAAGTTTGTCAGTGACTTGTGGCAGACCATGGTTTTCTCCAGGTACTCAGGTTTCTTCCACCAATAAAACTGACTGCCACGATATAACTGAAATATTGTTGAAAGTGGTGTTAAACACTATAAACCTAACCCTAACCCTCATGTTAAATGTTGTATGTCAGGTTACTCACAAAATCAGGGTTTTTATTTATTTAAAGGATGGCATAAGGTGTATAATGTTGATTAAAACAATTTGTTTATATTGTATAATTATACTGTCACCTCTATTGTACTACCAACAACTTGCATAATATAAAGTTTTTACAGATTTAAAGGTTATACAGTCATGTGGTCACCTGTATTAAAGGGTCACATATTGTACCCCAAACAACTTAAATGTAAAGTTTTTATAGATTTAAAGGTTATGCACTCACCTGTATTAAAGGGTCACCTATTGTACCCCAAACAACTTAAATGTAAAGTTTTTACAGATTTAAAGGTTATGCACTCACCTGTATTAAAGGGTCACATATTGTACCCCAAACAGCTTACATGTAAAGTTTTTACAGATTTAAAGGTTATGCACTCACCTGTATTAAAGGGTCACCTATTGTACCCCAAACAACTTAAATGTAAAGTTTTTACAGATTTAAAGGTTATGCACTCACCTGTATTAAAGGGTCACATATTGTACCCCAAACAACTTACATGTAAAGTTTTTACAGATTTAAAGGTTATACAGTCATGTGGTCACCTTTATTAAGCACTCACCTGTATTAAAGGGTCACATATTGTACCCCAAACTTCTTAAATGTAAAGTTTTTACAGATTTAAAGGTTATGCACTCACCTGTATTAAAGGGTCACCTATTGTACCCCAAACAACTTACATGTAAAGTTTTTACAGATTTAAAGGTTATGCACTCACCTGTATTAAAGGGTCACATATTGTACCCCAAACAACTTACATGTAAAGTTTTTACAGATTTAAAGGTTATACAGTCATGTGGTCACCTTTATTAAGCACTCACCTGTATTAAAGGGTCACATATTGTACCCCAAACAACTTACATGTAAAGTTTTTATAGATTTAACAGTTACTCTGTCAAACTTGTCCATGTGGTCACCTCTATTAAGCAGTCACCTGTACTAAAAGGTCACTTATTGTACCCCAAACAACTTACATGTAAAGTTTTTATAGATTTAACAGTTACTCTGTCAAACTTGCCCATGTGGTCACCTCTATTAAGCAGTCACCTGTATTAAAGGGTCATCTTTTTCTTGTCTTGTCATATAAAACTTCATATGAATTGAACCTCTTTTAAGAGGTCACCTGTCTTAAAAGAAAACTCGTTTGATGTCTCCTGAGAGCTAAATATTTGAAGCTTTTCTGTTGATGGGGTTCCTATCAGATAGAACAGAACAGAACAGAACAGAATTTTTATTAGTCTAAAATCCACATACAAAGGATTGATACCAAAACAACACATTAAATACAAAACAAAACAAAGAAACTATTACTACAATCAAACTACATATACATGTTTGAAACACATGACTCCCTAATGACATTTAGTATGAGGAGGTGGTACATTTTAAATATAATTTAAATATCAATCAAAGTATAACAGAATTTTTATTANTAAAATCCACATACAAAGGATTGATACCAAAACAACACATTAAATACAAAACAAAACAAAGAAACTATTAACTACAATCAAACTACATATATATATATACATGTTTGAAACACGTGACTCTATAATGACATTTAGTATGAGGAGGTGGTATATTTTCATGAAACCATCACATTGTGCAATGAATTGCCATAATTTTTAAACAATACCCCAGATAAGATAACTCGTTTGATGTCTCCTGAGAGCTAAATATTTGAAGCTTTTCTGTTGATGGGGTTCAGGATTGCTGTTCATTACTCTCTACCTTTACTGTATTAATTACAATTTAGAATTTCTCGGGGTTCTCCGGTTTCCTCCACCAATAAAACTGACTGCCGCGATATAACTGAAATATTGTTCAAAGTGGCATTAAACACCATCAAAGAAACAAACAAACAATTTTTTTGTCTTGTCATAGAAAATTTTAAGACAGGTCAAGATTGCTGTTCACTCACACTCTATATAAACTTTTACTGTACTCATTACAATTTTGAAATACAGTCAAACCTGCTTTAGTGACCACCTCTATTAAGCAATAACTTGTATTATGTGACCTTAATTTTAATTCCCCTTCACAGTGCATTTCTTATCAATTGAACCTGTATTAAGCGACCACCTGTCTTATGTGACCATATTTCACTGTTCCCTTGGAAGGTCACATAAAACAGTTTTTACTGTATCTATGTAGGCTATTGTTAATTTGTATTTTAAGAATAGATTTCTCACAGCAATATCACATCAAAGGCAAAGTGTGAGATGCGATGAGAAGTCCATTTCAAGCAAGCATTTAAACACAATTGTTTTTTATAATTGTTTATTAAGAGTATTGTAATCTTGCAATTTATTGTATATCTGCCTGTTTTTGTAATTAAGGTTAAGACGATGAAGCTATATTTGATTATGTATGAGGTTACTAAGTGGATTAAAGTATTTGTAATCTTATTTTAATATGCTTGTTTTCATATGGTCTGGTGGTTTGCTTTGGTTTATGGTGTTTAACGCCACTTTCAACGATATTTAAGTTATATCATGGCTGTCAGTTTTATTGGTGGATGTATCGTGAGAAAATCAACAACCTGTCGCAAGTCACTGACAAACTTTATCACATAATGTTGTATCGAGTTCACCTCACCATGAACGTTGTTCGAACTCACAACTTCAGTAGTGACAGATGCTGATAGTACAGGTAGTTGTAAATCCAACTGCCATATGATTACAACCAAGATGGCCCCTTCATATGGTTTGAGACTCCACAACGAACCCTAACTGCTTTGGTGGTGTAATGGGTAGCATGCTCGCCTTGAATCTGGTAGATTGTGGGTTTGGGTCCCAGTCGGGTCAAACCAAAGACTATATTATTGATGTTTGTTGCTTCTCTGCTAAGAACACAGCACAAAGTAGTAAGAACAAAGACTGGTTGGCTCAGAATCAGAATAATGTGTCTGAGTGGAGCAACACGTCTACCCGCGGACTTGTTTCAGTGAACTAGCACTATAAAAATCCAACTCAGCGTGTTGGTCTAGTACAAAGCGGACCTCATCATCATCTCATTGAAAATAACTTGTTCTTGCCATGATATGGCTGAAAAATTGCTGATTTGCAGTTAAAACAATAATCACTCACTCCACAACAAACCCTTGTGGGCTGTTGTAGCCGTCTTAGTATGGTAGTTGGATTTAAAACTATGTATGCAATCAGTGCATATCACCACTGGAGTTGTGAGTTCAAATCCCACTCTGTGATGAAGTTTGTCAGTGACTTGCAACAGATCGGTGGTTTTCTCCGGGTACTCTGGTTTCCTCCACCAATAAAACTGACCGCTACGATATAACTGAAATATATTAAAAGTGGTGTTAAACACCATAACCATAACCTAGTGAACCCTTGTCTACCATGATACATGTATTATTTGGACAGCTTGTCTTTGTCTGGAAAGTAGAAAGGCAGTGACATCACCTTGTATTAAAATAAAAGGTTACTTTCATAATTTCCTAAATCATTAGGACTCAAAAGTTGTTAACACTTTTGTTTGTTGTGAGTAAAATACTCTAGGATGTCAAGTGAACATAATTCAGCAATATGGTGGCCAGAACTGATCACATGATTTTCATCTTTTATTTTTGTGTGTATTAAAAGGCTGCATGCTGAATATGACTTTTATAGTGCTTTCTATTGGAATGACCGCTCATAATGTTCATGCATGAAAATATATTACAGTACAGTCAGAGACAGTGCCTGATTTAGGACAAATGAGGCCCTGTGCTAGCTAAATTATGAGGCCCCTTACTTGGACCCTGAAGGAGGAGGTCATGACTGCCTGCTTTGTGACACACTCCTATAGACTATCATTATGTCTGGAATCGCTCCAAAACAGAACACCTTCAAATTTAAAATTGCACCACATAAGCAAAACTCCATCGTGAAATAATAAATTGGCAGAAAGATGCCCCCTGGCCAACGGGGCCCTGTACTTAAGTACACATAAGCACAATGGTAAATCAGGCACTGGTCAGAGACATACAAAAAATGTACCATTATAAATCTTGGTGAAATGAATATTTCTTTTGTATGTAGTGTTACATTAATACTGTCATCCAAAATAGACAAGAAAGTGAGTAATTTGATTTTACGGAGCAAAATAAGAATGAATTGAATTTGAATTTTTGATGTTTAACGCCATTTTCAGCTATATCATGGCGACCAGTTTTAGTAGTGGAGGAAACCGGAATTTGCAAAATTGGTGATTTTTCAACCAAAAACTAAGATTTCCCTCCAAAACCCTTACTTCAAATATTTCCATGTAAGAACCCATCCAAGATAATGATAATTACAAGTCACATGCAAAAAATTATTCAAATCTATCCATGTTTTTTGAAGTTGTCGTGTAAACGAGACACAATTCTCAAAATTGGTGATTTTTCAACCAAAAACTAAGATTCCCCCAAAAACCCTGGTTTTTTGAAGATATCGTGTAAACAAGACACAAGTCTCAAAATTGGTGATTTTTCAACCAAAAACTAAGATTTTCCCCCAAAACCCTTGCTTCCAATATTTCCATGTAAGAACCCATCCAAGATAATGATAATTACAAGCCACATGCAAAAATTATTCAA
The DNA here is from genome assembly GCA_002080005.1 of Gigantidas platifrons. Classification (NCBI taxonomy): domain Eukaryota; kingdom Metazoa; phylum Mollusca; class Bivalvia; order Mytilida; family Modiolidae; genus Gigantidas; species Gigantidas platifrons. The sequence goes on from MJUT01005958.1 coordinate 197,136, forward strand.
ATCCATCAATGTTTACTCAAGTTATCGCGTAAACAAGAAAGTGTGACGGGCGACCGCTATTACTATATCTCTCACCACTATCGCGGGGGTGGGGGGTAAAAGAAAGTTGTGCGGTATGATTAGTACAATTACAAAAAGCAAGTTTATTGGGGAATCGTAAAGAATTTGAAAAATATTAGATGCTTACATGCAGGGCCACGTACATTTATACATGGGCCATGCGCAAGGGCCTCCGAGCCATGGTGCCGGACTCTATTCATACTTAAGTATAATGAATATATTCCATGTTGCAATTTAATAGTGTGATAGTCTTTGTTATTTTGGCTGCATCGGCCAAATTTGTTTATTAGTTTTGACATACACATGTACAATGATATGATTGACTTTAGACATCTAAACAGTTGAAAATTACATACGGGAAAATCGTAGGGGGTCCCATGCCATAACGTATTGGCTCAGGTGCCCACTAGGTCTAAATCTTTCCTTGTCTGCATGCATTCTGTGAAATTAAAATAAATGTAAATCTCCCTAATTCATAGGCAATGTCGGATTTACCTATAGGCTCGATAGGCTGAAGCCTAGGGCCTCTAAATTTAGGGGGCCTCCGTCCTAGGCGTGCAATATTTTTAACACTGTTATGGGACTTTCACACTTATGCTGTCATAACCTACTGTACTGTCTAAACAACCCTTCAGTAATTTTCCTTATACAGTTGCACTTCATTTCGGAATATTGCAGAATTTTAAACACCCCTCATCATCTTCACCAATATTGAAATTGATTAAACACACCCCATCTTCCCCTAAAAAATCATGGAGATGGGGAATTGGAAGGGATCTAACAAGTGGAATAGCCCAGGGCCTCTCTTTATCTAAGTCCAGCACTGTTCATAGGTAACTTTAACCGATGTTTGATTATCCTGTTTATGTCCTTTGATTTACCTACTCTCAAAGATTTTTTTTAATTATTTGGCTTTCCAAGCTTTTGACTGAGCACGGATGGAGGTTAATCTCTGACATAATTATGTCGTTTGGCACTAAGTTAGATACGTACGGTTTTTTTTATAAACCTTGTAGAGGTTAAGGGTTAAAGTTATGGTGTTTAACGTCACTTTCAACAATATTTAAGTTATATTGTGGCGGTCAGTTTTATTGGTGGAGGAAACCGAAGAAACGGACCGACCTGCCACAAGTACGGACAAACTTTATCACATAATGTTGTATCGAGTACACCTCACCTGAGCGAAATTCGAACTCATCACGTTATTGGTTTATTCTTAAGGTTTCGGAGATAAACTAAACTGAAAGGGGGCAATTATACTGTGACTATATTTTTTACCGCTTTTTCTTCATTTTATTATTTGGACTTCAAGCAGCAACTATGACAGTGAAATGCTGCAAAAAAAACCAAAAAAATGAAATATTTACCTCGCTTCTACTACAAAAATGTAAAACAAACTGAAAATTTATCAAAAGAAGATCTCTATTTTTTTTTTTTGTAAAATCCAAGTTATCTCTCTTACCTAAGCTTCAAATTTCATTAGTTTTAAAGCTTTAGATGGATCAGCAAACAAATGCGGTCTTAAATAAGCGAATTAAGTTAGCAAAAATCCATTAAAAACTATTACAGAGAACCGGGCCGAGAAATGTGATCGATATCTTTATTACAAAATACTTGAAAATTGTTAAGGTTTGAAGTGGTTGTTATTTTTTCACGCAAACGACTGTCTAATAACTCAGTATTATAGAGTTGGGAAATTACCTTATAATTTTTATGGTGAGGGCTGTATTTCCCACACACGAATCAGCAGAAAATGTGTGGGGAGGGGGGGGTTCACAGGAAACAAATATCAGACAATATTTTGGGAACGTTAAACTATTAAACAAAGATTTCTCGTTGAAAAATGCCAAGTCAGATTATTTATTTTTGCATCTATTTTTTCTATAAGAGTCGACGACAGAGTTTTTTTCTTCCGAAAAAATAGTTTCCGCCCCCTAAAAGTTAATCGACCGTTCCCTAACCTAAACTAGTAGTCATGATATATAGCTGAAATAACTTGCTGCAGGTGGGTAGTTTTTCTCCTGGTACTCCGGTTTCCTCCACCCTGATCGCTACGATATAGCTGAAATATTGTTGATAGTGATGTAGTAACACTAACAACAATACATCGTAATGTCTTAATACAATTATTTAAAACTGCACAATCAGATTATTTATTTTTTGCATCTTTTTGATCAAGGTATTTTTTCTATAAAATCTGGCGACAGGAAATTAAAAAAAATTTTGTTTAAAACAAACAAAAAACAGGGTACTCTCCCCCTAAAATTTAATTGATCGGTCCTTTCTACAATATATATATGTCGTCTGCTCAACTGCAAATTATAGCAACTAAATAATCGAAATAAATCACGCGACATCATCTAATTAAATACTCGTGATCACTTGAACTACTTATGCAGTTGAATTTTATTTAGATTAAATATTTATTTCAATAGTAGATTTAACCTTTTGTACAATAAAGTACAAATCATGAATTTAAAAATCGAGAGGTCGAGAAACTTTGTGTGGTCGATCCTTGGCATATTTATAAAGGGTATAGATCTACATATACTGTTATAATTTATATACAAAATAAACGATACAGGCAAACCTGTCCATGCAGTCACCTCTCTTAAGCAATCATCTGCATTTAAAAGTCACATTTTCATGTCCTTTCAACGAAAATTTCATAAGAGATCACCTGTCTTATGAGGCCATTTTTTCTTTGTCCCAAAGGTGACCTCTTAGTGACAAGTTTGACAGTAGTTTTACGGACGCAACCATGACTTGGTTAACTTTTCGAAATACATATGAACCACAAATCACCACGGATACTTTCCACTTGTAAGCACTGACCGGTCCTTTCCTCATTCATGACTAATCACCGGGTTTGCAATTAGTGTAACACAACGGGTGTCACTAGTGGAGCAGGAAATATTAACCTTTCCGGAGCACCCGAGTTCACCCCCGGTTTTTAGTGGGATTCGTGTTGCTCGATCTTTAGTTTTCTGTGTAACGTTTTGTAGATCGTTGTTTGTCCTTTTGTCCTTTTTCTTTTGGCTATTGTGTTGTCTGCCCTTCGAATTTGTGTCTTCAAAATCTTCTTTCTGCTGTAAAACAAGAGGTTCACATGATCCTGTTGTATTCTGTCCAAATTTAGCCCAGATTTGGAATTCACATATTTTGAAATCCACCAGTTCAGTATACTATCACTGATATTGTCTTATTTATTACAGAAATGTATGGCTAATAAGTACTTGACTGATCTGAGAGTCTTCAAGAAAAGTCACCAAAGTTAAGGGTAAGGGTTAGGATTAAGGTTATTGCGCTTAATGCCACTTTCAACAATATTTCAGTTATATCGTCAGTTTTATTGGTGAAGGGAACCGGAGAACCACCGACCAGCAGCAATTCACTGACAAACGTTATCACATAATGTTGTATCGAGTATACCTCGCCATGCGGGATTCCAACTCACAACATTTGTAGTGATAGGCACTGATAACGAAGACGACCCACTCAGTGATAAAAGAACTACCTATTGCATGAATCTGCCACGAATCTACACTGAATAATAGGACTGAAAGTCCTCCAGAAACTTATGAAAGGTGGAATTCAAATATTCTAAAATGAAATTATTCCATGTCACAGCTATTGTTTTTATGGTTCCAGAAATGAGCGGTTGCTATGTATTAAAAATAATATGTCTGCGAGTCTTACAGGACAAATTTGGAATATAATATTTTGAAATCCATCTGTTCGATGTCGCATACTGATTACAGGAATACATGGCTTGTTTGGTACTTTTTCTGAAAATTGACTGATCTGAGTCGTCCTTCTTCAAGAATATTCAGGGAAACGAATTAATATAAGTTTTTTTAAAACTTGTTTTCGAATCCCTTTAATTAATTGTATTGTATCATATTACAATTTATGTCATTGTACTATATTTATTAATTAATAAAATATGTTTAAACTAAGAATATTCACCAAAGTTATAATTAGAATATTTTGACACTTTATGTCCTAAAAATACGAAGGTACTTGACTTGTTCAGAAGATGAAAAGATTCTGCTCCAGTTTAAGTGGTGTGCTGAACATTTAAAAAAAAAAAAAAAACGATTTTGTAAATTTAATGAATTTCTGTTATTAATTACGACGGACATCCTTTGATGGAAGGCGGGGCTGTTGAACACAGTTTCGGAAGAGGAACTCTTCTGGACCATTCCAGGCAGGTTTCTTTTAATCTACTGAAAGTGATATCCAAGAAGAAGATGATCAAATGATTTTCGAATAAATCAGGATTAAATTGCACATTTTCCCCTTCCCNCCCCCCCACGAAAAATAAATCGACAAGATACAAATATTACTTACAACTCCGTAATATAACTTTTAGAAGCGTTTCCATGCAATTGTTTTGAATGTCAGTTAAATTGAATGTTTAATTATTACAAAAACGACTAAGTAGAATAATTTGTTGACCTTTTGTTAACACAGGTTTTCTGGTATTTAATAGTAGTATAACGTTATTCAATAATCATGCCGGGTGATATTAAAAAAAAAGTCAATATTACCCTATAATATCAATGATTATTATATTGCTTTCTCGAGCAGTTTAAATTTGAAATTTTTTTTACTTTAATAAAACGTTTATATGCATGTTTAACCTTATATTTGATAAGCTTTGTTTCTTTAGAAATGCTACTGGCTAGCTGCCATGTAGGGTTGCAAATAAACATAGGCAAGAGTGGACATCATGTATTAGGGTTGTGGTGTTTAACGCCACTTTCAAGAATATTTCAGTTGTATCGTGGCAGTCAGTTTTATTGGTGGTAGTATTTCTACTATTAATGAAACACATGCCGGTGTCATACAGTCACTGAGTTTGTTACGGATGCCACAAAGTCACGTGAAGCAGGAACTGCTTACCCTTCCGGAGCACCTGAGTTCACCTCTGGTTTTTAGAAGGATCTTTAGTTTTCCGTGAAGTGTTTTGTAGATCGTTGTTTGTCCTTTTGTCCTTTTTCCTTTGGTCACTGTGTTGTCTGTCCTACTTCGATTTACAGCTTCTGATTACCCATTCGGTCTCTTCAAACTTGTGGCCATTGTATTGTCTGTCCTTCGATTTACAGTTTCTGATTACCCCTTTGGTATCTTCAAACTCTTCTTTAACAACTCGCTGACTAATTTCATCACATATACCGGTACATATTGTTTTGTTTCCTATATTACTTCTGCTATCATCTTCTATCGTTAATCAGCATGGGAAAATATCCATCACGCTGATGCTGTGTCATCGAGTGCAGGTGCTTTACAAATTATGAAGCTATATGTACAAATAAAAATGTGGTTGGTGCAGGATAAAAACAAGGAATGGAACAAATTTCAAGCAGGCGCCAAACCTCTAGTGGAAAGAGTGAGTGGTGTTGGACGCCAAGAGAGCAAATATTCAGCCATATCATGGCGAGAACAAGTTACCTTTACACCAGATAATGTTGTTGTCTGCTTTGTACTCTACATCACGCTTACGAATTGATTTTAGTGCTAGTTCATAGAAATAATAATTCACATTGTCGATCAACTCGGACACATTATCCTCATTCCGAGCCAACTAGTCTTTCTTCTTCTTGCTCTTTAAAGCTGTGTGTTTAGCAGAGAAACAACAATTATACAAATTTTATAATCTTTGGTTATAATATAATAAAACTGTTAGGTGAACATGGTTCCTTCAATCGTATTTCTTTTGGTGATGCTTTATGGAAATCTATTATTCGTCCATCGATTGCTCATGGCTGTACCATCTTCCAATGCAAGTATATCATCTTTAGAATCGTGGCAATATAAAGTCGCCAAGTTGATTCTAAACACCAATAGGAACATCCCAAAGACAGATTTATTCTTAGATGAGAACCGATAGATGATTATCTAGACAGACAGAGGGTTTCCTACTTTGCTAGGTTTAAGAAGCTACAATAGTTCAGCTATATCATGGCGGTCATCTTTGTTTGTGGATGAAACCGGAATACCCGGAGAAAACCACCAACCTGTCGCAAGTCACTCAAAAAGTAAATCACTTAATGTCAGAGAGATTCTTGACCCTAAGGATCTATTCAAAACAAAACAAATTTGCAAATGTTTAAAAGAAGCAAACAATAGTTCACAGGAATTCGGCGTTTGGGTTCGGTGGAGATACCACTATCGATGGGAAGAACGTTGTTCTTTCCGTCGGTGGTGGTGCTCCCCATTAACCCTAGACATCGGGTCCCTGTGAGTAATTTAATATACTTCATATCATTATTATATGCATATCTTTTACTTATCTATATTTATGTAATGTATTATGATTATATTGTATTGTCTTGATGCACGCCAATGTATGGTTAACTATCAATAAACTATTTGAATTTTAATGTTGTATCGAGTACACCTCGCAATGCGCGGGATTCAAACTCAACTACCACACGATCACGACGACGGCCACAGAAAAAAAAACAAGGTTCTTCTTTAAGTAGAAACATAGTTGAATGTAAGTGTATAAATTTCGATTAATTTGCCAATAAAATCTTACAGTTGGTAAGTTGTGACAAGTTATTGTTATATTTTATATACACAGCCTCTTCAATGTTAGAAATACCACCATGGATTATTTCATGATATATCAAAGTGTACAGTTTTTATTTTTATTTTCGTCAATATTGACTACTAAAATATTTTGATTTGTATAGACTTTTGACAACGGATTAAGAGTATAGAATACAGAAATCACCTTACATTTATAACGAAAAAAGGAATTATTTTTGTAATTTGCAAATTTTAGCTACATAAATATTTGATTATCCAAACGTTCACACGTAGGCTTATAGAGTTTACAGATATATTAAATTTCATTGTGAGATTGATAATAGTTTTGTGATTTATTTGTTATGTAAACTCAGATTTATTCAATGTGGTATTTGCTTTGTAAATTAATGATCAGAAAAACTTTTTAAATTATTGGGTTTTAAAATGACGATTAATGCGAGTTACCGTTATATCATTGTGTACAGTGGGCTTAATATACAAAACTGAAATCAATTAGAAACAATTTAAAACTTACACGGTTTAAAAGTTCAAAAGCTCATTTTGACGTATGATCCAGATGTAGTAGCACTTTATATTTAAATTGCCTTTCTTTCGTATCCCGTTTTAATGTGTTAGAATTTTAATAGTAAATTTCAGAGGCCCTCGGGGCTACCTATGCAATCAGAACCTATCACCACTGATGTTGTGAGATCGAATCTCGATCAGGGCGAGATGTACCACATAATGTGATAAAATTGGTCAGTGACTTGCGACAGGTCGGTGGTTTTCTCCGGATCCTCCGGTTTAAATAAATAATAATAAAATAAATAAATACAGCTTTATTTAAAGTCGGTGCAAACACAAGCTCTACTGAGCTTTTGAAACCGACAACCAATAAAACTGACCGCCACGATATAAATGAAATAGTGTTGAAAATAGCGTAAAACACCATCAAACAAACAAACAAACAAACATTCTTTCGTATCAATTATTGATGTGTTGAGTTTTCAATAGTAAGATTTTACCCACACTGACTATGGTCACATGAATGCCACACTGTACATGTTAAGTTTTTAACGAAAGATTCCAGTGTTTTGCAATAATATTACAAATACGTGCCTTTGATTGTGTGATTGCCGTTTGACGCCAAATGAGTAAGTTTTCAGCTATACCATAGCGAGAACAAGTTACATTTCAATGAGATGTTGATGATGATGATGTCCGCTTTGTTCTAGACCAACACGCTTAGTTGGATTTTATTTACTAGCCCACTGAAACAACAGTCGGCGGATAGACATGTCACTCTACATGGACATATTGTCATGATTGCGTGCCAATCAGTCTTCGCTCTTACTCCTTCATGTTGCGTGCTCAGAAGAGAAGCAGCAAATACCACTGTTATAGTCTTTGATTTAACCCAACCGGGTCTCGAACACACAAGCTATCACATTCGGAGGCGGGTACACCACAGATCATTGAAGCTAGTTTAATGAAGACACGTTGTATTGAAACAACTGTACTCAGCCAAAATAGTGAACGGTTATGTACATATATGTGTGTTATGGGAGTATCAATTTGGCCACTATTTCTACGATTTTTCTATCATATTTTGGAACTGTTCCGACAGAGTAGTATTTTTAGTTAATCACTTCATCAGAAACCTGATTTTGCTATTTCCCCCTTTTTTTCATGTTTTAGAACTGTTCCGACAGCTTAGTATTTTTAGTTAATCACTTCATGAGAAACCTGATTTTGTTATTTCCCCTTTTTTCATGTTTTTGAACTGTTCCGACAGTGTAGTATTTTTAGTTAATCACTTCATGAGAAACCTGATTTTGCTATTTCCCCTTTTTCATTGACTCTTGTTTTAGTGTGTGTAACACTGGGTAAATTAATGATTGTTGTTGAACGCCAAGTGAACCATTTTCTGCTTAAAGTATGACGAGAACAAGTTACGTCTTTGATGAGATGATGATGATGATGTCCTCTTTGTACCAGACCAACATGCTTAGTAGGATTTTTATATTGCTAGCTCACTGAAACAACAATATACTGATAGACTTCTCATTCCACTCGAACACATTACCCTGATTCTGAACCAACCAGTCTTAATACTGTGTGCTTAGCGGAGAAGCAACAAATAGTTATTAGTAATAGTCTTTGGCTAGACCAGATAAAGGCTCCATTTAGACGAATTTAAGTGTAGCCATTTGTCGTGAAGAGCCAATACATGACTTAAAATAGCCAAGTTTATTTCAATAATAATGAACATAGTTCAGTCACTCAATATCAAATTGACTGCTGAAAATTTTGGCAGATGATTCAATACTGAACTTTAAATAAATAAATTATATTCTTTAATTATCGTATAAATATTGAACCTTATATTTCGTTTCTAGAACACAGGTCCTTGAATTAACAAACAAAATAAATAAATCCCAATATATATAAAATTTGATCTTCAACTTCCTCCTTTTCTGATACTAGTATGGCATGTGAATATTAGAAACGGCATGGCTGGTAACCAACGTCTGATTCGCGCTCCAATACCCTCAGACGATTCTCTCATTGATTGGGCGAGTATGACCAGCCATGGGAGCTATGGGATTAGGGGTATGCCACAATATAACTGAAATATTGTTGAAAGTGGCATTAAACACCATAGCCCTAACTCTAAATTGGCTTCATTTTAAGTAGATTTATTGATAGCATTCGATGGGTTATGAGTGTACAACGCCACTTTCAATAATATTTCAGTTATATCATGGTTGTCAGTTTTATTGGTGGACGAAACTAGAATACCCGAAGAAAACAACCGACCAGTTGCAAGTCACTGACAAACTTTATCACATAATGTTGTATCGAGTCCACCTCGCCTGAGAGGGATTCGAACTCACAACGTTAGTTGATCAGACCGTGGGTTACCGACGATGCAGAAAAGGGGGAGCAATTATAGATCCAATTTTAATTAGATTAAATAAATATTCATGCTCAGCTATGTAGAGATCATACAATCAAACTCATTCATTTCGAATTAATGGAGTATTTTAGTCACATGACTTACGTTACACATCTATGACTCATATAGCAGACATAAATTCACTCCGAGTTATCCAAAGTGAACAAAACATGAAAGAGTTCAAATATAAAGTTTAAGATTAATACTGAACGAACTCAATTTGATTTTTCTTCACATATTTTGATATACCTTAATTGAATGTTGCCATAGTTCCCTGACCCAAATATGGTTTCTATGGTCGATTCCAACTACATCCGGCCAGTATATTTCATCCTTCTCAGCAATAAGCACGCGTTGAAATTCTCCGTAAATATTGAGCAAATGTAGAGCATTGTTGTTTATATCACAGACAATAATGTTACCGTCTTTATCACATTTCAAATCCCGCGGATCAAAGGCCTGATTAAGTGTTCCCTTTGGTGGCCCCTTGTATACGCATTTTACGCGTGCATCTTCGTCCAGAATTGTAACGCATTCATTTTCGATATCCGAAACACATATATCCCCATTGATATTTATATCGATATATTCTGGATAGCTGAAGATCCGACCATTGTGGTCACGTTCAATTTCCTTCTTCAATTCTCCGTCACGTGAGAAAACCATCAGACGATTTCTGTGTTCCCTCTTATGGCGTCGTCTGTAGTCTTGAACGACGCAGACGACAACATCGCCATAATTAGTAACACCAATTCCAGCAGGATGCATATCCATTGATGCAAAAATATCTACCTCGCCTTCTTGATTCAACACTTTAATTACTTTTGCCGTGAAGCAGGATACGTAAATATCACCCGTAGCTTTGTTAACTATCATATCGCGGACCTCGTTAAAAGCATCAATACTTTTAATGTGTTGGCCTTCGCTATTGTACTTGTGTATCCCAGAAGACATTGCTTCTGCAATCCAACACTGATCGCCGGATGCCGGACATATTGACAATACGTAACTTTCCACGTCAAATTTCTTTATCAATTTGAAATTGGGCTTCCATCCTATAACAGTAGTTGGTTTAAAGTCAAATTTTGTTTTTTCGTCTGTCATTCGAGGTGAATTTCCTCTCTGATACACATTTTCTTTGACGAGTTGGGAAGGACGAGGTAATCGACGTTCCTGTCGTCTGTTATTATTTGGAGAAGTCGGCGAACCAAGCGTCAGCGTTTGTAATCTTGGAGAAATGCTGTTCTCTGATTCTCCATTGGTAATGTGGTTGTGATTTTTAGGACTGTTTGGAGAACTAGCGCCGCTGTTTAGCTTTGAAACTATACCAGTTATGTGATGTCTAACTGTAGCAGTAGTCCTTAAATGAATTTTGGCACAGTCAAAGCACAGTTTCTGATCACATTCCACACACGTAACTTCCGCTTCGTTTCCACTACAAGTATTGCAAAAAGTGAAATTTCCATTTTGAAATTCTCGAGAAAAACTCAGCCTGGGAATCTCTGGTCGCTCCATATCAACTCGTTTTAAATCAGTTTGTGTTATCGAAACCACAATATTTGTCAAACACACGGGACATTTAATTAATTTTTGCGGCAGACCATTTACATACGTCTGTGAGCATTGACAGGCGGGTACATAGTCTCCCAACTTCTCGGATTTTCTCGTTAGACGAACGGGACTTTTACTAGATTGGTTCTTTTCAAATGTATTGTGTGAAATTAAATTCTTATCCATTTTTATTAACTATAGATTTATTTATTATGTATAACTTAGGGGCCGAACGTTGCAATCATAAATTTTAACAAAGCATATATTGGATTTTTGTCAATAGAATTTCGCCATTTTAGAATAAATGTTCGTTGAATAGCATGCTTCTATAATTTTAAACACTGGTATTTTACTATAGATGAAAGGCACGTCGAAAAACTTTAGGGAGAATTCATTTATCTCGATCCATTTGAGTATAATTTATATTATTTATATTTGAAAATCAATAAAAAGCATTTAACTTTTCCAGTTAAATATCGGTTTGAATCAGGTGTCGAATTCTTTCTAACGTTGTATGGTTCTTCACAATCAAAGTTCTGTAATCTTTTTACCTACGAATTAGAGATAAAAATAAGTATTTAATATATCATTAACGATCAACAAATTCTAATGTAAACAAGCATAATACGCTAGCCCCTGGCGATACTGACCAACGCAACTGTCAACTTTAATATTAATACTACTAGTATGTAGAATATCCACACAAGTGGGGAGGAGGAGCATATAGCGTCCGTTTAGGCAACAGAGGCAGCTAAAATTTCGTTAATGAAATACTCACATACAGACCAATGCAATTGTCAACGTTAATAATAATGCAATGTTATATAAACACACAAAAAAGGGGGGGGGGCATGGCTAAAGTTACGTTGATGCAACCGAAGCCCGGTGAAATATGTAGTTAGACAATACTTAATCAGTTGGACCGTGTTTTAGGAGAATCGCCTCTTTGCATCTTTAGAGCAATATCTAAATTAAATATTAACCCACACAAGATACAATACTGTCATATAGTTCATCTTAATGTGAAAACCGTGAAAAATATAAGTAGCACTGATGAATATCATAGCGAAAAGTGAGTTGTTGATCATTAGCACTTTTTCAACTATATCATCGACCAGAACAAGTTTCATATCAATGAAATGATGATGAAGTTTGCTTTGTACACGCTTAGATTGAGGTTTTTTAGTGCTAACTCGTTGAAACAACAGTCCGCGGGTAGACATGTCGCTCCACTCCAACACATTATCTTGATTCCGAGCCAACTAGTCTTAGCTCTATAAAACAACAGTCCGCGGGTAGACATGTCGCTCCACTCCAACACATTATCTTGATTCCGAGC
>MJUT01005958.1:210475-228849 GCA_002080005.1 Gigantidas platifrons
CCACTCCAACACATTATCTTGATTCCGAGCCAGCTAGTCTTAGCTCTATAAAACAACAGTCCGTGGGTAGACATGTCGCTCCACTCCAACACATTATCTTGATTCCGAGCCAGCTAGTCTTAGCTCTATAAAACAACAGTCCGCGGGTAGACATGTCGCTCCACTCCAACACATTATCTTGATTCCGAGCCAGCTAGTCTTAGCTCTTACTCCTTAGTGATGCGTGTATTGCAGAGAAGCAGCAAATACTGGTTTTATAAATCTTTGGTTTAAGTCGACGGGTCTTGAACCCACGATCTACCACACTTGAGACAAGCACGTTAAGCATTACACTATCGATGCGGTTCAGCGAAAAGTGTTCATATCTCTGTTTATGTAAAATATCTGTTAAATTGTCCATGAATTTGTTCCCAAATTTATATAATACTCTAATTAAAAAAACTGCTAGCATCTAGAGGTTCAGTCCCATCCGCCCTGTTTCCGTTGAATTGGAGGTGAGGCTACGCCCTTGCCATATTTGGAGGGGATATTACGAAAATATTTAGATGGAAGTGAAGATGAAACAAAAAACGACATGCTGATGAGCTATTTACCGGAGACGTGATATGTTTTCGCGGAATATTTAATCTTCGTGGATCGTTAGAGGAAATGCGGTAATGGACATTCTTATTCTAAACCCGAAACCAGCAGACAACAACATGGCCAGCAGGTATTATAATCTCTTATGCTGTTCGATATAAAATAGTTGGTGTCTCGGGGAATAATAAATCTACTATTACCCTCATACCTGTTAATAAGTGTATGTTATGTCCTGTCGAGCAGACCAAATCGAGTCGAGCCCGATCCATTTTTATGACACCCGATGGGACACCTGTAGCCTGAAGTCCGACGGGACCTTTTTATATTAAATTTTTCCAGATAAAGCCACCAATACGAAGAACAAGTGTCTATGTCTTGTATTTAGGACATAGAAGAAGAGTTTGAAGACAACATAGAATTAATCAGAAGCCGTAAATCGAAGAAGAACAGACAACACAATGGCCAAAAAAAAAAGTACAAAAGGACAAACAACGATCTACAAAACATAAAACTAAAGATCGAGTAACACGAACTCCACTAAAAAGTTTATTTATAAGCTTACGTGTTGCAGGCTATTAATTTCTGCTGAGGTAAACAGATTTCCCTCATTAAGATTTTTAATTTTGTTGAGATATTTAATTTCTATTCACCCATACAACATACACGCGTCACTATCTTACTAAGATCATATCCTTTCTTATTAAATGTTTACATGAATAATTTATATATTGAGACGTATTCTTACTTTTGTTCTTTAAAGTGAGTTTTTGAAATGCATACCGGTAAATCACAGTATTGTCAATAATCACTGGTTCAAGTATATGTACATTTTTGTAGTGTATGGGGGACCAGCATAATACAAATACAGAAGAATTTGTTGCTCTGAGGGTTCTTAGTATTTATCATTCCTTTCAGCAATTCCTCGCCTCTAGCTGCGGAACCCTAGCTCGTAATGTTTTTTTCTATCGTAGCTTTTGGTGGTCTCTTTTTTATGCCATAGTTCTTGACGATCTTTTTTTTTATCGTAGTTATTAACGGACTTTGTTTTTACCGTAGGTGGTCCAAACTTTAAATAAAACCTGACCGACGAGACCCACGACAATAGGCCTGTGTCTGGAAACCTTTTTAGATCTTTAATACGTCGGTTCCGGGATACTGGTATTCAGATAATACCGTCATGTGACTTCCATCACCACGTGACTAAAATCTAGGCATCTGTAGTTCAAAATGGCCTGTGGCTTTTCAACTTTGTCGGAAATGGGATAAATGTTACATATTTTTCCAGATTGGGTTTCTTCCTGCTGTCAGATGTACACCCCGGAACCACGCACCAATATTTGCTGGATGACTTTTGAGATCGTTTTCCTCAATCCATTTCTACCTGCAGTGTCTACTGCTAAAAATGCCTAGATTTTTTATGAAGTCACGTGATCGGTGGTACGAATTCTTCCTCCAAGTCAGGAGAACGTCGTATCACGGAATGGTCGTATTGTTCACCCTATCAGATTTGTCGTGCACATCTCAAAAATGGGGGACGATTGTTAGATTGTTTCAAGTTTAAGTGTTACACACGATACCTTGCATTCTCAACTGAAATGTCGACACTGTACTTTAAATAATTTATTATTTGGTGCATGTAGCATATTAGTCCGATTTTTGACGCAAATTTTATAAGTGGCCCACTAGATAACATTACATTAAAAAGAAGGTCGCACCTGTTATGATTAACGGTGGTTATAAACCTTGTAAACGCCAAAAATTAGGACTATATTAATATATTTATGTTTCAATACAGTCCATAAGCATACAAGATAAGCGCCAAGTACCAATTGAAATTTGGTTTATGCAAACTTCTGTATATCAACAAAGAGGTTTATACACATTACCGAATCAATATAAGACAGCAACGTACTCGATCACTTAGCATTTGTCAAGGGATTTTTCATTTTCAAAAGCAATATAAACATCAAAAGAAGATTTATAACGGTGTCCCAATGTTTATGTTGATAATCAAAATAAATTTGAGAAAATCACTTAAAACTTTTAAAATTATGGCATCGATAAACATTTTCATTAAATGGAACTTGTTTTGTAAGAACTGTTTAAATATTTATGGTTCGGTTGTGATTCGTACTCTATACCAGATAATTAAATATACATTTAATATTTGAACAGGATGAAATGTAAATATTGACTAGTGGACCATTTGTTGTGACATATCATAATGAAAGTGATCCTTCTACAATGGATTCAAGGACCATATGTATGCGGCTGAAACACAATATAGGGCTCATATTCAAAAGCAATGTGTTATGTGCAATATTAACCTACTTCCATTGACTTTAAATGTATCACTTTAATATCATGTTTTGGATGGTGAAACACAGAAGTTGCATACAAAATTTCAAGAAGATATCTCTCATAGTTTTTGAGTAACAAGCAAAAGGGTACCAACAAATTTGCACAAATAAGGCGTTATGCTGTTGCACTTGAAATTTGTTTATTTTTACACCAAAATTTACTTTTCAAAATAGGAAAACAACAAAACTATTTTAATATAAATCTTTAGAAAAATTAATCAGGATTAATTTGATACCAAATTCATGAACATTGGTCATCAATTGAAGACATTATCAGGCTTTATCCAAAAGGTATGTTTCTATCAGAAATCTGTAGGGTTCGTAACCAGTAAATAAATCTTCTAGAAAACACTGTCAAAAGATTGATATTTTCATGTTTGAAGAGGTAAAATACACAGAGTAGTTATAATCAGTCAAAATATGAGCAATTGTAGACGGAATAAAAACTGCAGAGCAGAAAATATGGTTACGGACACTACAAAAACCATGTAACTATATTTAAGGGTGTAATTATAATCTTGTGCGAATAAATGTTAATCAAAAAGAGAAATAACAAGTAATTCTAAGTAATCTTAACATCATACCAACTTCAGACATTATAGATCATAGAAAACATGTTGCTTTTAAGAATAACAGTACTTGAATGTTCAGCTCTGCTGCAACACTGCATTATTGCCCTTTATTGTGTTTTACCCGGCTAAGTCATACCCTTTATTTTGTGACCGATATTTAAAAATCCCTGCTTCATTAACTGTTTTTTTTAATTAGTCCATGGCTTATCGGAAAGACAGTAACCAATGAAAATCTAGTCTATGGCCTATGAAACAGACAAAAACCAATGAACATGGCTTATCGGAAAGACAGAAACCAATGAAAGTCTAATTAATAGGCTATGGGGCAGACAGTAACCAATGAAAATCTAGTCTATGGGTTATGGAACAGACATTAATCAATGAAAATCTAGTTAATGGGTTATGAGACAGACAAAACCAATGAAAATATAATTTTCATGGCATAGTGGACAGACAGGAACCAATGAAAGTCTAATTAATAGGTTATGAGACATACACAAGATATGGTAGGGCTGGACAGTTTAATAGGACCCAAGACTCTCTTCTTCATAGCTACATCTCAATATGTATACGCACTAAGACAAAAGTAAACAGATTATTCCTACGTTGGTGTTGGTTCGAGAAAAAAAAACGATGCCGTACACAGTTAGTAAATTATAGAACTTCAAAAATGTGTAAAAAAAAACAACATCACACAATTAAATTAGAAAACGAAAGTGCAATGAAACGCCAAAAAAGCCACAGATATGCTTTTCCATTAAAAGTGATACAGGTCTCCATTTGTAAATAGTTTTGCAATTCTCTATACCTATGTATTGCAATGGTTTATTGAGAAAAATAAAGATATACATGGACCTCGTTTGTAAAATATTTTTGACAATGGATTACATTGTAATCGTACTTTTTTCTTATCATAAAAAATACTTTTTACAAAATAATATTTTTGGAAATTTTGCCTTGCACCAGGACAATAACTACTGCTCTTGACACACAAGTTGTTCTGCTCTTGACACACAAGTTGTTCTGCTTTTGACGCACACGATGTTCTGCTCTTGACACACACGTTGTTCTGCTCTTAACACACAAGTTGTTCTGCTCTTGGCACACAAGTTGTTCTGCTCTTGACACACAAGTTGTTCTGCTCTTGACACACAAGTTGTTCTGCTCTTGACACACAAGTTGTTCTGTAGATATAGAAAGTGTTGTTCTGAATTTGTTCTGCTCTTGACACACAAGTTGCTCTGCTCTTTACACACAAGTTGTTCTGCTCTTGACACACAAGTTGTTCTGCTCTTGACACACAAGTTGTTCTGTAGATATAGAAAGCGTTGTTCTGAATTTCTCTTCATAAAAGACAACGATAAAAGCCTGGTTAAATCTTGAAAAACTAAATAAAATAATATAGCACCGAGGACAAAAAATCTCATTGTACAAAAAAATGTATTATGTTCGATTATTTCTTCAAAATGATGTGTAGGGCATTCGACCACTATGAAGCTCATTGGCTGGCTTGCAAAAGGCCTTTCGCTCAGCAAAGTTTGATATTTTTGATAATTATAGATTAATACATGGCCTTTTTCATATTGCCCTTGCTATCAGCACGAGACCTTGATATCGGCTCCGAGAGCTTTAGGTCATGTATTAATCTATTTATCACATATTTTGCAACGACAGAGAACATGTTATTGCCCTCGTAAATTGTTATTGCCCCGGAGGCAAATAACACGTCACAAATTATGCTTTTATTACACATGCAAATTCAGGGTTATTTCAATAAAATATGTGATAATATCTATGAGCGTTTTTCACCATACTGTTACATTGTACCATATTATTTGTATCATTCTTATTTACCCTTTATGTTATTGATAGATGGGGGAATGGTTAAAATCTCTGTTATTTACAAAACTTAGTTATTGTGACGAAATCGCTATTGTCAGTTTTCGCAATTCAATTCAGAAAGAGGTAGTTAGACGTACTGTTATCTATGGTAACGATATAATAAAGTCCAACGATTCTAGAAAACTTCAGTTTATAACAAAAACTCTATTTTCTAATCCAAACCATGCTCTCAATTATTGTATAGTCTTTCATGTTTCTCTCGTTTTCTGAGAATCTTCCGAGTGAACGATATTTTCGCAATATATGGCATTATTGTGAATTTGTCAGACAAGGAAAGTTATTCTCATGCCAAGAAACACTCCAGGGCAATGAACCACACCTTCTAGTGTGACAGAACAGAGAACACTGATAATTCAAAGTATTCGGTTATATCTAAATGGTGTATATCATTTAAAAGAACAATCAGTTGCACAAATGGAGCCATTCGGATAAGATGGTGGGAGATCCTGCGATACTTCCAGTATATGCCAGTTCCTACTCGGCATCCGTCTCGAATCTAGTTTTATCCTCACACGAAATGGCTGCCGATTCCGAAAGCTTTCGGTGTACTCTGGTTCTATATTTTAACGAAATCAAATAGTGTGCTTGTTTTAATAATCCCGAATAAAAATGGGTTGGCTTTTAAGCTCATTAAGGATAAATATTTCATAAATTATATTTAGCACATATTTTAATTTTACCATGATCTGAATTATACAAGCTATTAAAGTATGTAATTGAAATCTGGGTTTAATATTTTTGACATTCATCTCGATCGCGACGATTATTTTTACGCAAATTTATTTACTTAAGATAGGGAAGAATGTGTAAAAACAGACACCATCCCATGATAAACGATTACAAATGCATTTAAAGTTACATGGTCACGAAGAAAGAGAACTTTAAAAGGTGTCATGACATTATCCATTTTAAGATAATTTTTCTATTTTAGAAACCCTCCTGGGAGATATATGAATTAATTAACTTTCAGCGTTAAATGAATTTGAATTAAATTATAGACCTAATGTATAAAATATTATGCAAGATTTATGGTCATAAAAATACCTATGATTGATTGGAGTCCCCAAAGCGATAGATAGATCTACTACTACCGTCATTGCCGTTGCATAATGCGCACCTCTTCTTGGAATTGAAAATCTCAAGAAAAAAGCTAGTTCGTGTCTATAATGCGCGTAGACTTTTGAAAAAATATCGTCGTCGGAAATGTAAGAATTAAAAGTCAATCGTATATATTTTTCAGTTATTTGAGCATTTTTCATTTGCTGGGAGAATTCAAGAACCATTTATCTCTTTTCATCTTCAGACTACAGTCCTTGTTTTTGAAATTTGTGAAACAATTATATTTTCTTATTTTGGTCGTTTTACGAGCGTGGGTCGTATATATTGTATGTCATAAACATGAAGGAGGATATATTTTAATTCTAACCCAAACGTGTATGTAAGGCCTTTTATGAATGGACAACGGCGAATATTTGCTGTCGTCCATCTCAATTACTAGCTCATAAAGATTTCAAAATTATTTGGCTTTTAAATATTTTGACTTTGAGCATACCTGATGAAGGCTATTCCAGAAACGCGTCGCGCGCACTACATGTTTATTACAACCATCAAATCAACAATTCTTGCTGATAAATCTTCAAATACAAAACAAATCTCTCCTAATTTAGAAATTTAAAAGTACATTGTACGAATAAAAAAGATATCGCCCATTACAGCTCCTGGGTAACGCCAGACTTTGAAAGCACCAAACCTACAGCGACAAAACACAATCAAGGATTCTTTGACATGCTAATACATAGAACTGTCAGATTCGTAGGAAGAGAATTACGTATGTACATCTAACATGGGACTTTTCGATTCCTAAGAAGACATAATATAGAGAACTTCGTCAGCATAGAAATAAGACATATTTTTTTCCGCTGTTGTGTGTAACCTACTTGGAAAGGGTAATCGAATAGTTGTGCATGTTGTATAAAGTACACAACTCGCTCTCAGGGTGGAATGTAAATGAGCGCTCGAAAGATAACATGCATTAGCTCCTAATGAACAATATCTTGTTATTAATGGTCGTTAGTGGACCGTTACAAGGCTGAATTTCCGTATGAATCAACACTTCGATATTTTATTATTGGACTGCCAGTTCCTTAGGAATAATAGTACTGAAGTACTTTTATTTTTGGATTGCCAGTTCCTTAGGAATAATAGTACTGAAGTATTTTTATTTTTGGAATGTCAGATCCGTATGAGTACTAGCAATTCAATACTTTTATTATTGGACTGACATAATCTTAGGAATACTAGCACTTCAATACTTTTATTATTGGACTGGCATAATCTGAGGGATACTAGCACTTCAATACTTTTATTATTGGACTGGCAGTTTCTTAGGAATACTAGCACTTCAGTACTTTTATTTTTGGACTGTCAGATCAGTATGAATACTAGCAATTCAATGCTTTTATTATTGTACTGACAGTTCCTTATGATACTGGCACTTCAATACTTTTAATATGCTATACATATTTGACTGTCTCATTCTTAGGAAGACTTTCAGTCATATACAATATTAAAAGCTAATATATTCGCTTCCCACACGCATACATCATGTACATGTTGAAGGAGATTAAAAAGGGGATATTTTGGACGTCTTCAGGTAACCAGATACTGATACCAGAACAGTTCTTGGACAAGGAAATAGGTTTATCATTTAATTAAAATTTGGTCCAAAAGGAATCGGGAAATTTCAAGAAACAGATCGTTCATGTTAAAATGTAAACAATAAATTAAACGAGTTTCTTTTGAAGATAAAACTGAATACAAACAAAAACAAAGCATAACTTTATACCACCCACGATTACCAAAACTGAATTTGTTCGAGTTTTAGATAAAAAGGATTTGATTTTTGATTTGATTTTTGGTATTTTAACGCCACTTTCAACAATATTTTAGCTATATCATGGTGACCAGTTTTAGTGGTGGAGGAAGCCGTAGTACCATAGAGAACTACCGACCATGGGCAAGCAACTGGTAAACTTTATCACATGCGGCTGCGAGTCGAGTGCACCCTTTTTTGTAATTTACAAAGGAAAAAAGTGGTTAATGTATTTAGTTATCATTACTTTTCAAAACAACCCCAATTTCTCATTTTTCTCAAAAATCCGTCATATTACAAATACACATTAGATTCCATTTTAAGACAAATCAGTTATACGGAGTGGTTATGGTTATTGTGTTACGGAGAAAATCACCAACCGGCCGCAGGTCACTGACAAATTTTATCACATAATGTTGTATCGAGTACACCTCGTCATGTGCGGGATTCCAGTGATAGACACTGATTGTAGTTATAAATACAACTAGTTATATGTGAGGGTTGGCTTTTCACTCGTATGTGAAAAATACCAACACGATCGCCTCATTTCACCGGAGATTTGGGCCCATAAAATTAGCTTAACGCCGCCACTTTCATTGAAGTGCCTGCACCAAGCCATGAAAGTGAGCGGCCATGTATTGTATTTGTGTGTTATGGGTACCGATTTTATCTCTGTTTCTATGATTTTCCTATTAGATTTTGGGGATTTTCCTACGATAGGGATTTTTTGTTAATTGTTTTCCATTTTATTACTAAGCAGATAAGATCATACTCATTAATGCAGTGTGACCAAAGACAATTACGAAAAACTTATGTATAAATACTATTTTTCTTTCAGATTTGAAAAATATGGGAAAATTCTTGCCCTTTTGGAGCACCCGGGTTCACTCCCAGTTTTTCTTTGTGGTGGATTTTTAGATTCATGGGTAACGTTTTGTCATTTTGTCTTTTGGCCGTTACATTTCCTGTCTTTGATGTACGGCTTTTGGTTACATCTTTGGTAGGCTTATCTTCAAACTTATCTTACAATTATTGTAAATTGCTGAAGAGCGACGAAAAAAAGTAAATAATAACAATAAATAAATAAATAAATAAAAAATATCAAAAATAAAATGTTTACATACCTGTCACGATTTTTCTCTCTAACGAATCCCTTATGTAGCTCTAATTTGCTACTAGATGTTACATTTCTATATTTCACTACAAGATCGTTTCCAAGAGGAACTGGATAATTTTAGAATTCCTGCCAAACGTTATNGGAAAACTAGCACTTCAATGCTTTTATTATTGGACTATCCGATTCCTAGGAAAACTAGCACTTCAATGCTTTTATTATCGGACTGTTTGATTCTTAGGAATACTAGCACCATTTCGATCTTACACGCATGTAAATTTAATATAGGACTGTTCGATTCCTACAAAGACATCGTCGAGAGAACTTCGTCAGCATAGAAATAGGACATATTTTCTCCGCTGTAGTGTGTAACCTCTTGGAAAAAAGGGTAATCGAATAGTTGTACAAACAACAAATTATAACTTTATATCACCTACGAATATCAAAACTGATTTTGTTCAAGTTTTAGATAAAAAGGAACAAAAGTGGTTAATGCATTTATTTATCATTAATTTTCAAAACAACCCGTTTTCTCATTCCTCAGAAATCCGTTATATTACTAATACCCAATAGATTCCCTTTTTTATGCGCAAATCATTTATGTAAGGGTTGGCATTTTACTCACATGCGGAAAAGATATTTCACTAAGAAGGGAGGTTTGGGCCGATAAAACTAGTATGACCCCGCCACTTTCATTGAAGTGCCTGTATCAAGCCAGGAAAGTGAGCGGTCATGTATTTGTATGTTATGGGTACCGATTTGACCTATGTTTCTATGATTTTCCTATTAGATTTTGGGGCTGTTCCGACGGTGTGGATTTTTGTTGTTGTTTTCATTTTATTACTAAACAGATAAGATCATACTCATTAATGCTGTGTGGCCAAAGGTAATTACGAAAAACTTATGTATAAATACTATTTTTCTTTCAGATTTGAAAAATATGGGAAAATTCTTGCCCTTTTGGAGCACCTGGGTTCACTCCCAGTTTTTCTTTGTGTTGGATTTTTAGATTCATGGGTAACGTTTTGTCATTTTGTCTTTTGGCCATTGCATTTCCTGTCTTCGATGTACGGCTTTTGGTTACATCTTTGGTAGGCTTATCTTCAAACTTATCTAACAATTATTGTAAATTGCTGAAGAGCGACGAAAAAAAGTAAATAATAACAATAAAGAAATAAATAAAATCAAAAATAAAATATTAACATACCTGTCAAGATTTTTCTCTCTAACGAATCCCTTATGTAGCTCTAATTTGCTACTAGATGTTACATTTCTATATTTCACTACAAGATCGTTTCCAAGAGGAACTGGATAATTTTAGAATTCCTGCCAAACGTTATATGATATACCAATTATACGCTAAAGAAATTTTATCTCAACTCTTAATATCCATAACCAAAAATGTTCAATTGTATTTAAATAATAGAAAAGAATTGATTGAGAACGTGGTTATTGTTCTTTAAGCCTATTGTTATTACTGGGTGCAATTTAAGCCAGTGTGTAATACATAATATGCACTACAGATTAAACGCCTGTTTTAAAGACGGTAATACGGTGTTTAAGTGATCAAGTTATATTATTTCTTTGTTTAGCAGTTTGAAAAAATTGATCTGATCGAATATTTTGAATTAGTAAAATGAAATCTATATATATTGAATATTTAATGTTTCTTGTTTTCTGATTTAAAAAAACAAACAAACAATAAAACGTCATGATTTTCCAATATGATATTTTTGTTTGTTTGTTTGTTTGTTTCTTATCTTTTATCAGCCACTGGTCATCAACCATAAACAGATTTATTTGTGCTTATACGAAAATGTAGTTTGAATAGTTTTTGCAATCAAATTCCAATATTACGTGCCTTTTATTTTCATGGCACGGAATCAGTGTCAGATAATTCTGGTTAACGCCACTGACAAACTTTATCACATATTATTTCATATCGGTTCTCAATTCCACTTTTTCATTGGTGTAGACATGGTCATGTGTCCTGCATTAATCTGCGTTAAAGAAATCTACCAGTCATTAACATGATAATGCCCGCGGGCATTATCATGTTAATGACCGCTCGACGTATTAGAGTTGCGTCCCTTTTTTAAAACGCAACGGAGATCGTGCAGTTGTCAATGTACCAAAATGAGCAAAATTATTTAGAAAGTCTTATTTCCTTCAATGAAATAAAAATAATAGTTACTTATGTATAGGGCATTATCGTGATTTATAGACTGCCCTTGGGACAGTAGTATTGACTTCAACACTGATAATGCCCTCGCCTGCGGCTCAGACATTATCAATGTTTCTGTCAATACTACTGTCCCTTGGGCAGTCTATAAATCACGATAATGTCCTATACATAAGTAACTATTATATAAATGTTGTATCGAGTACACCTCGCCATGAGCGGGATTCGAACTCTCAACTTTCAATATTGCCTGCCTTTTTTATGGCGCGGAATCGGCGTCAAATGCCCATACTTAAAATAATTTGTACATGACATACAGAATTCGAATTTAGTACCTATCAAATTATTTCTTTTTATTGCGGCAGGTCGGTGGTTTTATCCGGGTACTGCGGTTTCCCTTCATCATTGAAACTGAACCTCCACGATATAGCTGAAATATTATTGAAAGTGGCGTTAAACACCATAAACATAACCCTTTATATGCAAAATTATTTCAGTATATACTTAATTAAAATATAGTATATGCAAAATGGGCTGAAATACATATCTGGTACACCAAGCGTAATAGAGGGATCTCACCCAGTTAGCTGCTGAACCGTATCATTGTCGGCCATAAGAGCTACGGTTCCACAGCTACTCGGTGAATGTGACTTACTGTCGCTGTGTGGATATTACTGCTGGTGAACTGTTGGTCTATGAGGGTATCACCGCCCCAGTAATCAGACATTATGNCTATACAGTTCCAAGAGATCTTTGATCGTATTAAATCGTAAAAATTAAGAGACCGGTGTTTCAACTTACCTCAAAAATCTACCAAGGATCCGTTACCTGTTCCCCAAGAATCGCGTAACGTCGATGTTCATCCCGAAGGTTCCGTTATGGATATGCACCGTGATCTAATGTTTGCAGCAGAGTTTGATAATTCGTTCTTCATTTCATACCATTTTCATAATTAAAACATCTTCAATTTCAATGTAATAAGCCGGTCAAAAAGGGAGGTTGCGATAAAATTGATACGATCAAAATATGTCGTGAGTTTCTTTATGATACGACCAAAGAATGTTTTCAGACACGGTCTAATTCGTTATATAGACGTTGCGCACAGTATTGGGACAACGTTTGTAACGTTAAAAACTATGCATCGCCAGAACGTCAAGTATAGTATACTAGAACATCGTCAACATTACATTTTAATCGTGAACTAATCTAAGCGCAGAATTCGACCATGCAATGACTCATTCAAATTGACCACTCCATTATCGTCAATATCGATCTCTGAACAAATGTATATAATTGAAAGTGCTGGTACAATTGCTGGAACTCGTTTAAGTAACTTTAGTTTTAAAGGGTTGTAATCTATAGTGTCAAGTAATAACCGTGTATTACCTTGGTACCCTGATTTGTCGGTAGCAGTTTTCCGTAGAACGGTGGGGTGTTTGCTTGCTCTCACTAGATAATACGGGTAATCATTGTCATCAGCTTTTACAGCTAGGATTGTACCACTGGAAACTTCTGATTTTAACGACAAAAAAAAAACGTAACGTTGAAAATCACGGAAAAACGTTACAAGATTGCCGGGTAACAAAACAGACTAGACATTTCGATTTTCTTTTCATTTCTTTGTCTGTTATTATTTATTAAAAATTCTTTCTATTTGAGAAACTCTATCAAATGCACATTTCGAAAAGAATATATTATTCAAAGAATAATATACATAATTTATTTACATTAACGTTCGAATTTGCGACATATTTTAGAAAACCTGTCATTTACGCGCATTTAGCACACGGTAACAAAACGGACTAGACAAGCAAAAGGTTAAAATTCTCCATGAAAATTTCACTTTCAAACCATATATT
This sequence comes from Gigantidas platifrons, assembly GCA_002080005.1. Classification (NCBI taxonomy): domain Eukaryota; kingdom Metazoa; phylum Mollusca; class Bivalvia; order Mytilida; family Modiolidae; genus Gigantidas; species Gigantidas platifrons. The sequence continues at coordinate 223,916 of MJUT01005958.1, forward strand.
TTTTTTATTTTTAAACGCTATTAAAAGCATATTTTGAATATATGATTTTTTTTTTAATTGTATATACATTATTTAAATTTTCTTACCAAAGAATTCATTGTGAATATATTTTTCCGTTTAATAATGTCTTGTTACAACATCTTTGGAACATTTCGCTTCATCCGCTGGCTGCCATATTTGAAAAAACTGCCGAAAACATACTAAGACGTCATAGCGAATTGTGCGAAGATTTCGCATTGCAATTTCCGCAAATTTCCGCACAAAAATAAGATTTTCCGATTCAAATTACTAGATAGTCCTCGTTTTCCATGTTACAAGTTACACACAATTTTTTTTGCCGGAGATTACTTTGTAAGGGTTTTGATTTAATTTAATCTAATTGTATTATTATTTAAAAAGGTATAATTATGTAACACTGTCCTATAAGATACAAAATGTCTTATCAGTATGCATTTATTTCAAAATTATAATACATTTTACGAGGAAAATTACGTACATTACATAGAGTGCGCCAATACTGTGCGCAGCGTCACCCGTACACCCCTTATTTAGTTGGACTATATAACATTTTCTGCTTCCATGCTGGAAATTCAGCCTTTTCTTAAATTTATGTAAAACTAGAGGCTCAGTGGGCTGAGCCTGTGTCGCTCGACTTTCATTCTGCTTTGAGGAAACTTAATACAGAGCCTTCCATAGGTGCTTCCCACCAAGTTTCGGTTCAATTGGCTAAGCAGTTTCAGGGAAGAATATATTTAGAAATCGACCAATCTGAAACAAGCATTGCCTGTTGCAGCCATGTTTGCTAAGGAATCGGGACGAAATGAGCAATCTTTATAGAGGACCTTCCATGGATGCTTCCTACCAAGTTTCGGTTTATTTCGTAATGGGGTTTCAGAGGAGAAGATTTTTTTTAGAAATCCACCAATCAGAAACAAGAATTGCCTGTGGCGGCCATATTTGTTAGCGAATCGGGACGAAATGAGCAATCTTTATAACGGACCTTCCATACATGCTTTCTACCAAATTTCAGTTCATTTGGGAAAGCGGTTTCAGAGGAGAAGATTTTTTTAGAAATCAGCCAATCAGAAAAAAAGAATGGTCTGTAGCGGCCATGTTTGTAAACGGATCGGAATTAAATAAGCAATCTGTATAGAGGACCTTCCAAGGATGCTTCCTACCAAGTATTGATTCATTTGGTCTGACGGTTTCAGAGGAGAAGATTGTTTAGAAATCGGCCAATCAGAAACAAGAATTGTCTGTGGCGGCCATGTTTGTTAATGGATCGGGACAAAATGAGAAATCTTTATAAAGGACCTTCCATAGATGCTTCCTAAAAGTTTCAGTTCATTTGGCTGAGTGGTTTCAGAGGAGAAGATTAAAATGTGAAAAGTTAACGGACGACGGACTCCAAGTGATGGCAAAAGCTCACATTGCTTTTGGCAAGGTGAGCTAAAAAAAAAGTGCGTGGGAAAAGAAAAGGTATACAAACTGATAGTATTTCACATCAAAATGGCCATTGTAGAACATAGTTTAGGAAAGAAACCAATATGCTTTGTACTTTTTTATGAAAAGAAAGTTTAAACAGTGATGGTTAACAATTGATGTTTTTATAACAAATGGATACGTTTATATAAATATTATTCCATTTCACACCGTTTTTTATATTAATTTCTTTAAGAAAAATCTTACTTTTCATTTCGAAGAGAGTCGTGTGTTGTGTTTTATATAACAAGGGTATTTGAGTGTCAAGTATACTTCTGGGTACTTTATTAAGGTTGTACTTTTATCACACCAACAACAATCGGTGGTTTAACGCTCTTTAAAGGGATATTAAAGCTCGTTTTAACATATACTTTTTCAACTCGTGACGAAGGTTGTTTCATTTCAATTTACTTGTAAAAACAATCCAAAAATACTTTGCACGCCCATATAATCCCTAATATCGTTAAAATATCACTTAAAAGGGTCGAAATGAATTTTTGTCCAGGAAGCAGAAATTCAATTATTGGCAAAGACCGCAAGATATGACAGAATTATCAACGAATTACACAAAAATGTATGTCACTTATACAAAGTTTCATTGATAAAAACCGGGTTAATGTTTCATAAATATCATTTATTGAACCAATTGCAAGTTTTCATGAGATACAAAAAATTACCAAAATGAGCTTTAATATCCCTTTAACAGAATAAATATAATGTGTCCCACTGTGGTCTATTTATTTTCTACAGTTAAATTAATCCAACAATCATTCATTTACAGAGAATTGATATGAAAAGAAAGTTTAAGCAGTAATGGTTATCAATTGCACTGAATATGTTTTCCTATCACTCTGATCCTTTGTAGAAAACGGAATGTATAAGTTGTGTGATAGACCCCCCCCCCCCCTGTTTTTTCTTTGGAATGATGGCCACGTTCCGAAATATATCTTTTATACACAAGGAGGATCTGGATAATTCGATTATTCTAACAACTCTCGACAACATAATTGTTACCTATTTTGTTGTCTACCAAGCCGAATTATTGTCCTGCAAGCGTAATTACTCTGATTGAGTGATTGTTGTTTAACGCCAATTCAGCCATTTTTCAGCTATATCACGGCGAGAACAAGTTAATTTCCAATGAGATGATGATGATGAGGTCCACTTTATACTAGACCAGTACGCCGAGTTGGATTTTTTATAGTACTATCTCACTGAAGCAACAGTCCGCGGGTAGACATGTCGCTCCACCCGGACACATTATTCTGATCACGAGCCGACCAGTTTTTGCTCTTTCTCCTTAATGATGCGTGCTTAGCATAATAGCAACAAATACTAACTTTATAGTCTGATTGAAAAGTGCAGGAACACACCCTCATGAAATAATAAAAGAAAGTCGGAAACGGTAAGGACTACAAAAATGCTGGAAACAGACAGGATTTTTTCTTAGGAATTCAATGAACAAAGACTGCACACGCATCGAATTTAAATATAAAAAAAGGAATTGTTTTGGGTATTGATTCCTATTAGTCCCTTTCGTATCTCGGAAATCATATGTTTGAGAGAAAGAAAAAAAAAGGCAAACAGGAAATTTCATAAGAAACCCAAAGAAGAGAAACTATCATAATCTGATTTCAATATAAAAAGGAAGAAAATGTCCCTCATGTCTCAGAATCAGTAAGATCTACAACAGATCTGTTGGAATAACACAGATAGGCATATTTCTGAGGAATTCAACGGACAAAAATGCATACAAATCGGGCTTAAAATATATATGCGTAATAATTTTGGGAGTTGGCCCCTTTCACTCTATATTACCACGGAAACCATATAATAGTAGTAATAGTAGTCTTTTTTTTATTTGTATTTATAAGCTTGGTCAAATCTGTTTGAAAAACATGGTCAGGAATTGTTCATAAGAAATCTATAGAAAAAAGTCCTGTGAAAATTTCGATTCCGTGATATCTTGAAAACGGCAAAATATGTTGGAATACTACATAAAGAAAATTTTGTAAGAAACAAAGAAAAAAATAATTAAAATTGGTTGAAAAATAACGGGCCACATTCAAAAGCGGAAATCAACATTTTCGGCAACTTGGAGCCCCTTGTTTCAGTGGTGCCATATTCCCATTGGAACAAACCCTAAACTTTGTAGAAGACCATTCAATGGACATTTGGAGATCATAATATGAAGTGTACAGACGTAGAATACGGACAGAAAGTGATGATAATACCTAACATGGCCCTTTGGATCGGTTGAGCTTAACATATTTTCTGAAACCACTGGGCCAATTTAAACTAAATTTAGCCTGAATCATCTTTCAAAATATATTGTATCCGATGAAGCAACATAAACTTTCAAAGTTTATTACATACCTACAAAGCGAGATAACTCTAGTTTTACGAATAAAATCAAATACAATTTTCAGAGGGAAACCAAGTCAATCAAAACGTACAGGCAACAACGAGTGATTGTTGTTTAATGCAAAGTGTTAGTAAATATAAGCAATTTCCGCACTCCGTCATCTTATTGACGATTATGTGCCGTGCATGCGTGGTGTAAAAAATTATGATAACGATTAAATAAAGGTGACAACTATATACAGTGGTGCAGTGTGGTTAAAACTATGTACAGTTGACTGATGATTAGATGTGTTGTTGGAGAACAGATAGTGGCATCTGTTCTTTGAAGCTGTCAAGTGTGGGACATTGTACAGCAGCAGCTGGGAGCAGATTCCACTGCACAATGGTTTTCGGATAGAAGGAGTATTTATATGAGTCTAAGCTTGTATGGATATGTCTATATAAGTGGCTGTGTGTGTATTGTCGAGTTCTACTGTCAGATGGTACTAGTAGGTTGGTTGGATATATAGCAACTAGATGATGTATGATTTTGTAGAAGAATAGGAGGCGTGTTCTTGTTCTTCTCAGTTGTAATTGTGGCCATTTGAGTTCTGTAAGCATGTTCTGACAAAGCTGGTGTTATGGAATCTATTGCAGGTGTATCTGGCCGTAGACCGAATAATCTGTCTCTTGTGTGTATATATTTGTCATTATATATATATATTTCTTTTTATTATTTGGACATTTTCTTTTTTGTTCTGTGTGTCAAAAAAAAAAGAAAGAAGAAAACTCGAGGTTCTGGAGAGCCTGTCATCGCTCACCCGGTAATAATTGGCAGGGTAAATCCTTAGGAACGTGAAGTCTAACAAAGATTCATATTTTCTTGCGACTTAAGACACAATTTGCTTACTATTGAATGTGTGGTCCATAAATTATGAAAACCTAAAGTCAAAATTAAAATCTCCCATGGTAAGTATATTAGACTGCTTAAGTTTTAATTCTTGAAGAAGGTTATCAACAAGCATATTTTTCAAGTCTTTCTGTTTGCAGATAGGAGCAGCATAGAACAAATCAAGTCAACTGGCTTGGTACTTTCTGAGAAGAACAAC
>MJUT01005958.1:230577-247877 GCA_002080005.1 Gigantidas platifrons
TGCACCAAAAACATAATTTTGGTAGAGGACCACCCAAGGATCCTTCACACCATAAAACAATTCCATTGGCTGTGTAGTTTCTGACAAGAAGATCTTTGAAAATTGAGCCAATCAAAACACAATATTGGCCCTGGCCGCCATGTTGAATTCCTGATCGAAACAAAAAACATAATTTTTATAGAGGACCTCCTGATGCACATTCCTGCCAAGTTTGGTTCCATTTGGCTCAGTGGTTTCTGAGGAGAAGATTGAAATGTGAAAAGCTAACGACGGACGCCAAGTGATGGCAATAGCTCACATGACCCTTTGGGTCAGGTGAGCTAAAAAAAACAATACACACACAAAATAAATAAATAAAGATTCTTGCAATACATATTTTTTCCTGGTAGTCCGTTTTGGTTATGGGATGAAATGTCATGTAGTCGTTATAAATCCATCTACAATACGACCACGGCCACTACGGGCCCTTACATATGAAGTAGATGTGGACAAGTCAAAAATGTCTCGACCAAGTTGAATTCTGAATCTGTGAAGAGCAACACTTCTTGAGGACCTCCAGAGCGAAATTTCTGGAGATTTCACATATATAAGCTCTGGAGAAAATGTTTCCGACACTGTCAATGAAAGGGTACGTAGGGCAGCCATCTTGGATTTCAAATTACACCCAAAAGATACACCTCTTTATGAACCATAGAGGAAAGTTTGTGGCAAGTTTCGTAACTGAGAATAGTAGTTAGGAAGAAGTGAAAATATGACCACGATGTTTCACTAGTGTAAACACTTCCCGGTCCTTCTTCGTGTTACTTCGCGGGGTATAGAGATGGGACAGAGAGCTTCTTCAGCTTGAAGGGACGTCCGTCGGTTGTGCAGGATGTATACATTGACAACCAACCCGTCCTTCGGATGAGACGTAAATAAAACCCAGATCCCATGTTGAGAGATTGCCACCCTCTTCGCATGTTAAAGAACCCAGTGTAACAGCTCATTACGAGTATTATGCTCATGATGAGTGGTCCATAAGAGACCTGTTGCACTGGCAAAATTCTCCGTCACTACCCATCACATTTCTTTGTTTCGAGTCCCGTGGCGTTTAAATTATTCTCGTCCTGAATATAGCGAAAAATTGCTCACTGGACGTTAAACATCAATCAATCAATCTTCGTGTTACTCGATCTTTTTACGTGTATGTTTTGTAGATCGTTGTTAGTCCTTTTTCCTTTGGACATTGTGTAGACTGTTCTTCCATATACGGATTCTGATTACCCGTTTGGGATCTTCAAACTCTTCTTAGCAACATGCAGACACATTCCCATCCAAAAAAGCCCAGGCACTCTCAAGAAAAAAGCCATCTAGTGCATGAACAGTTGCATTAAATAAAAGTAAAAGTTTTGAAGGTTTTTTTTCTATTTACTGACATCCAATATCACAGCTATTGTTCCTATGGCTGATTCTAAGATACAAATATGTCTGAGGGGCCTTCAGCACGTTTACAAAAGTTGGAATTCAATTTTCAAACAAGAAATGTGTGCATCACAAAATATGCCTCTATATAAATTATCGAACGGTATAATGGCAATGACCCCAAAATAAATAGGGTTCTTCCCCTTCCACAGGGGAATCATGTGGCCAAGTTTGGTAAAGATCCAATATAAAGAACTAAAGTTATCATGTGGAAACGACCCCGTTGTCAAATATTCTATTTATAGCAACGGTGACCTTGACCCCAAAATAAATAGGGTTCTTCCTCTTTCACAGGGGAATCATGTGGTCAAGTTTAAAGACCCAATATACAGAACTAGTTATGTGGAAACGACCATTGTCAAAAATTCTATTTATAGTAAGTGACCTTAACCTTTGACCCCAAAATAAATAGGGTTCTTCCCCTTCCACAAGGGAATCATGTGGCCAAGTTTGGTAAAGATCCGATATACAGAACTAAAGTTGTTGTGCGGAAACCTGTCCGCCATACCCAATCCTATAATATGGGCCGTCTTGAGACAGACGGGCATATAAAAATAAATTGATATTGTTATTCTGGTTCCAGAAATGTAGCTTCTGGTTACTTTTCCAAAATAAATATTAAGACTGCGTGTACTAATATCCTTCTGAAGCACTGAAGTTCACCCCCAGGTTTTAGTGACCCAGTTTGTGTTGTTCAATCTTCAATTTCCTGTAGATCATTGTTTTGTCTTTTTGGGGGGGGAGCTGCCTTTGTGTTGTCTATCCTTTGATTTACTACTTCTGGTTATCCAATTGGAATCTTTAAACTTTTCTTACCAAAGTTGGAATTAAAATATTTTGAAATCAAACCTCAAATTGCAACTTGGGCAATGTTACCAATTTTAAATTTAATCTACCTTACTAGAGGAAACGTGGCTTTTGTACGTTTTAAATCTTCTATTTATAGATATAGTGGCCATGTTGGTGTTGTACAACACAATTGGGAAAGACAATCATCCCTGCAAGGTTTGTTTTAAGTCGGCTAAATGATTTCAGAATAATTGTTTAATTCCAAATGAGCAATTGTTCACCTACATCATTGCTAGAACAATTTACTTTCAATTTGATGATGTCAGCTTTGTACCAGATCAACATGGTTAGTTGGATGTTCCTTTTCAGAAGTTGAGCGAGTGATTGTTGTTTAACGCCAATTCTGCTATATCATGGCGAGAACAAGTGAATTTTCAATGAGATTCGCTTTGTACTAGACCAACACGCCTAGTTGGATTTTTATAGTGCAAGCTCATTAAAGCAACAGTCCCCGGATAGACATGTCATCCCACACGGACACATTATCCCGAGCCAACCAGTCTTTTCTCTTTCTCCTAATTGCTTATCGGAGAAGCAACAAATACCAATTTTAGTCTATTGCTTGACCCGATCCAGACTCGAACCCATGATCTACTGTACTTCGAGACGAGCACGCTAACCATTACACCACCCATCAGGTTAGTTTTAGGGCATGTCAAGCTAAAATGCTAATAATTGGTCACCATACCATTCTACAACCACAGAAAATTATGGACGCAATAATTCAGAAAAACAGATCTTTTCTCACTTTTTTTAATTAACCATTTTCAAAACTACAACTGAATACTAATGTCCATGCAGCAGACTGTCTATGAACAAAGTTCTACCAAATAGTCAAGTATTACAAGACAAGTTGTCATAGCAACAACTGTCAAAGCCTAAACAGTGGTAACCATGGAGATGCCTAGCCTGGTCGTCAAGAAAACTTCCACGCAGTAGACATTAATTTTCTTCTTCCTCTTCCTCTTTTCTCCTTCAATTTAAAACCATGGCTTGGTCCTGTCTAGCCCTTAACAGTAAAAAAAAGTGGTTGTTGTGTTGCTGTTGTTGTACTGATGTGGTTGTAGGGGGCGTCACCATGACAACATGTCTTTCCACCTACAGGAATCACGACAACTCATGGTGGCCATGTCTTCAATCAGAATATGGCACCTGATTAGACTAAAATCTAGTCACGTTACCACATTATTATCATCATCATCTTCATTTTCATCATCATGTCTAAAGAAAGAATTGATTGAACACATGGGGTGGAACTCGTCTACTTGGCAGTAATCACTTGTAGTTTGGAAAATATTTGGACAAACGTCTACTTTGACCTAAAATACAATAAAGATAGGAATAGAAATTAACTTTAATACACACATTTAAAATTTCAAAGCAATTTCTTGAGACTAAAAGAGATGAGGTGAAACCTGTCTAAACTGAACTGCCCAAGGCCCAGCTTGTGGTTGGAATAACCAAGATTTCCTACATTGTGACTTAAAAGTTCACTTTATATAGGATTCCGGTTGGTTATGTTTTTTTTTAATAAGGTTCAAGTGTATATGTTCAATTGTAATATACAACATTGTACAACAGGGCCCGGGTGGCTCAACAAGTTTGGTGAGTTGGATTACCTAACAACTCGTACAAGCCTATGACCAATATAGCTGAAAGTGGCGTTAAAACACCAAAAATCAAATCAAATACAACATAAAATTAAAACTTTCACCACAGAACAAGCTGGTCAACTTTGCCGTATTTTTTCTTGCATCTATTTTAGAATCATGTTAGAGCCAAATTACTGCTATTTCTCTAAATAATCAGGTTCTACTTAAGAAATAATTGGCATAAAGTGCCTACACGTGGTAAAAATAATATAAATTCAGGCTACCATGAATGATTTCGATTCTAATATGTAAAAAAAGGTAAAATATCGTAATAAATTGTCGACAACGTCATAAATTACAATGGGTGTATGTATATATTAATTTTACCACGGGTTTGGACTAAAGCATTTGAAGGACGTCATATTAGAATTGCTTTTTTGTTGTTGTTTTTTTTTTTTAATTTTATTTGATTGCAGTTTTTCAATGTCCTTTTTAGTTTTAAGAATATTTGAGTACTGTTGACATTTTAAAACTCAAGTTCTTATGCAGGGTTTTCATTATGATTTTAAGTAGCCGATGGAAATTGACATGTTACCGATAAGATTTGGTATGGAAAGGCCTTTAGATCTTAAAAATAGTGAAAAAAAAACAAAAAAAAAACACAAATTTCCACTTGTAATTTTAAAAAAGTAACCGATGCCAAATGTGAAATTGACATGATTTTCATCGGCAATCGGTTGAAAATGACAACCCTGCACTCGTGATATACCAATATACGGCGTGTAAATCTCCCTTAAACTTTGCATATAAATGTGCCTCTTGCATTTTACTATAGCTAGCTATAATTTTAATTTCAAATATAGGTGATAATGACTAAAGACCCATTTTTTCCAGCCACATGGCAACAGAAACGAAGTTTGCTGTCTTTAAGGGTAGATAACTCCACTTCTGGGAAGACAACTCAATACTGTTTTGGAGCAAATTCTGGCAAAATGGCGCAATCTCTCAAAACAAAACGGATATATCTTTTTATTTCTGTGAAAAGCAAGAGAGTTTAAGGCAAAGGAAATTAAAGATAAATATCCCCCCTTCACTGAATTTTCTAATCATTGGACCCCCCTCTCCCAACAGAATTTATTTTCAAGAGACCCCTCTACCCAACAGAAAAATAAAAAAATGGCATTCCTCTGCTACCTTAAATGGAATAGCCCTTACTTATTATTATTCATTTCTAGCTCATTATAATAACATATGTGTTGATATTAACTTATTTCACCTGCTTAGTCCCACCATCTTGTCTTTGTGGAATTCTCGCTTTGAGGTCACATGACTTTTGAGAGACGACTCTTAACAGCAAAACACGTGTTCGGTTTGTTTACATGAAAAAACGTGAAAATGTTGAACGAGAGTTCACCTCAGTTGGAATAATCATAGAAGAAAATAACATTTCTGGTTAATAAATGTAAAATATTTCCCTCTAGGTTGAATAAATGTTATTTCAGATAAAAAAAAATTGCCGTGCAAAACCTCTGGTAAAACGTAAACAAACCGAACACGTGTTTTGCTGTTAGAGTCATCTCTCAAAAGTCATGCGACCTCAAAGCAAGAATTCCACAAAGACAAGATGGCGGGACTAAGCAGGTGAAATAAGTTAATATCAACACATATGTTATTATAATGAGCTAGAAATGAATAATAATAAGTAAGTAAATATGAAAAGCGATAGATAAATATGTAACGAAACGAGTTATTCACGTGATTCTGCTCTCACAAAGCGTCTTGTTGTGAAAATTACTACTGAAACTGTGCAACAACCCCAACATTAGGAATCAGAATCGACCATCGGAACGAACGCCGATTAGTCGATGTTCCCGATGATTGGGGCACCATTATTTGGTTCATTAAATATTTTTCTACAATCTTCCTTAGTTAATTGTGCCCTTAAAAAGGATAAATGCCTAGTTCACAACTTGGCCATTAGCTTTGGATTTCTTGATATACGACAGGACTTGAAGGTAGAGTGAAGAACAAGACATTTATCCAATTCAAGGATGTATCAATTTACTTAATCAATGAATATGAAAGGTCCAACCTCGCTTGCAGCTGGAATTCCGCATGTTTACAAAAAGTTGAAATCTATAGCTCCACCATAAGCTACAGTTCCTCAGTTATACAACAATCTAAATCGGCCAAAATTTCCAACTTTAAACAGTCGTAACTTTTGAACCCCTGGTCCGATCTTCAAAATTTTTGCTGCAAAAGATTCCGTTCATTGAGCTCTATCAAACGAACATAAAATATAACACATTCCCAATACTTCATATTTTGGCTGACCTCCCTAGTTATACAACAATCTATAATTACCTTGCCCTCATCTTCCTCCTTTTACGCTTCAACCTCCTCATACGCTTCTTGCGCCACTGAAAAAATAGCAAGTTTATTAGTACAAGATAAATTCTAATCTGGTACTCGTGACACCTTCGGATTTTGTTGTTGAGAACAAGGGGGGTCACGAGTACCAGACTAGAGTAATTCTTGGAAGAAACCAAAACACGTGACATACTTTCAAAACAAGACAAAATGGCGACATTCAATGGATTTGAAGCGGTGCCTCGGAATTATGAGCTGTATCTGGCGTCATAGGTAGGTGATCATGATTCTATCTACATATTTATGCAGCAAAATATGTCTACTTTTGAATAATCCAGCATCGGTTGGCACGGCATTGAGGAGCAGGCGTAATTTACGCCGGTTCGAGGCGGGGGTACCTGAAAAAATTTTCACAAATAGAACTATGCATGGTTGATAAGGGATTCGGAGGCAGGCAATATCAGAAAACAACTCTGGCTTCGAATCCCAAAAGGGATTGTGATATCTGCATGTGGCAGGGTGTACTCGATAAAATATTCATCAGGACGTCTTGTGGAAAGTCGACGTCATGTTACATTTGAGCAAGACGTCATGAGAGTACTTTGATTTCCGTACAACCATGCTGTACAATAGGGTCTAGATCTTGTACTATATACATCTCCAAAATAAACATCTAAATTTAAACCATGTGTTCTTTTGTCAATTGCTAATCTATTCCCCTCGTGACTAGCTTCAAAGCTCTACATTGCCATGTTTGAATCTGTATACAGATGCAAGACCGAGTCAATAGATGCTTTTTGAAATCAGAATAACACAAGACCAGAGGACACAGAAAAATGCCTCGTTTTTTACGCACGTTAAAAATATCTAAAATATCGTCGATAATTTTGGCTCATTATCGACTTGTGCAACTGAATTAGTGTCTATGGTGTATGCATACGAGGAAAAGATTCCATATTATTATTAATACACGAGGACCACAAATATCGTGTAATGGTGGTCTTGATAAATTTATGTTTGTGTAGCTACATTTAAGCATGCATACCTTTGCTCTCATCTTCACAGGATATCTGGAAAACAAAAGTAAAACGATATATTTAATAAGTAACCAACGATGAGTTCGTAAACTAAACGATTTTTGTGGATTTATTTCAGTCAGAAATTTTCATGCTTCTCACCTGTTAGATGAAAACGGAAGAAAGGACTTAGCTATGAAATTCAAAATCTAATGTGTTAATTTTTAGCTTTGTCTTTTTGTATTCATATATTAATAAAATTTTAATTTTAAATTTTCCAAGTTTGAGTTATTTTGAGGATTTGTGTGTTTTTATCTTAAACAAAAAACGTTTTGTTAGAGACTACAAAAAGTGAACTGGTACCTTCAAGCAAACTCGAAATAGAAAGGGTACCTGTAGAATGCAATGTCTCAGAAAATGAACACCAGTCTATCTTTACAATCTTCTTCTAAATCTGACGTCTCTGACAAGCAAACTCTTTTAGCTGTTATTCAGTTTCTAAAAAAGAATAATTTAAAGGTGATGTTTCATGAAAATGAACAATAAATTGACTCTTTCTCTGGTTCTGACGAGAATGCATGACAAATTTTATCCAATTTTATATTCAATTTAAAACCAAAGGCACTCGTTACTAATACTATCATTTAGCCATAGGGAAGGTCGATTATCCATGTAATATAAGTTGACGACATCTCCATTTCAAATGTGTTATTTGTATAAATATATATCATTATATTTGAGCCCTGTATATCTAGTCCGAGATTCCTCTGCCGTTCGACGACTATTTAGAACTTGCTGTTGTCGTTGTATGTCAGAGCGCTTGCCATAAACAAAACGGCGGATTTTCCTCTCACACTCGAGAGAGACACATTTCCACGTTTTGTGGCTATCAGATTTTATTTTCTATCCAAAACCCTAATATATATCGCTTCACCAATCATTTTTCTATTCATTCATAACCATCTTACCCTCAGAAATTGGTGTTGCACTCCATTACAGCACGATTTCCCCAGACCATATAATTTCGTCATTTTGAACACTGACATTTTGGAATATTTATCACGTGACTTCGAGAGAACTACGATTACCGCAATGTATCATGGGAGATGATTTGCATATAATCTGACCTTGTCCAAAAAATAGGGGGAAACGTAACACATGCTCTTTCCGAAACCCGCGGATAACACTGCCAAATGAATCTTTTCTATCCAACATATTTTGTATTATTTCTTTCTGCTCTGATTTGAGCTGTAGATGGAACTGTTTGTCCTGCAGAATACGCTTTATATCGTCTTGTATGTTTGTTTACATATGCTAATTTGGCGCGCTGCATTTAGTAGCTCCCATCATGCAATGCGTTGCTGTCATCTTTCAGTTAGTATCGCGAGATCACGTTAAAAAAATGGCAGTGAAATGACCAAATCATCGGGTGTAAAAAAAAAAAACGTGCTGTAATGGAGTGTAACACCACTCTCTGAGGGTAAGATGGTTATGAATGAATAGAAAAATGATTGGTGAAGCGATATATATTAGGGTTTTGGATAGAAAATAAAATCTGATAGCCACAAAACGTGGAAATGTGACTCTCCCGAGTGTGTGAGAAAAATCCGCTGTTTTGTTTATGGCAAGCGCTTTGACGTTCAACGACAACAGCAAGTTCTAAATAGTCGTCGAACGTCAGAGGAATCTCGGACTATGTATATCGTGATTTCCAGTCAAATCGGCCCCAGGTCAAATCATCCCCAGTCAAATCGGCCACATATTTCAAATTGAATAAAAAATGATGTATTAATGAATTCTTAGTTTTTGCTGAAAGATTCATGTATAATTTTATTTTTCTTGATGAACAGGTTCTTTTTTTTTATGTCATAAATTAATTAATGATTAATTTATGACATAATTAAGTGATTCGTAATTTACATAAAATGTGATTGGCGACAATTATTTAATTATCTTTATATTGATAATTATTCTTTATTGTCTATTAAATACAGTAAACACAAATAAAATTCCTTTAAATCAACAACTTTATATACCAGAAATTCCCAAATTCTTCCGCGGATCAACTTGAAAGAATGACATTAAAAAAGAAAGGAACAGAGTATCATTTTTCAGTACGATATGATCATATTGATACATGTATGTCAAACCAAAGACTGTAAAAATTTGTATTTTTGCTTCTCCAACAAGCGTGTAGCATTAGGGAGAAAAAACAAAGTCAGATATCTGTATTTCAGATAAATATATAATAGCATGGGACCGATTTGACTTGGGGCCGATTTGACCTGCTACCTATATCGTTCGCTTCAAACATACATTGAAATTAGGATATATAATAATAATGAATCATTAATATTATCCTAATTTCAATGTATACATAGAAAATTCATCAACAGTTAGCCACAATGATGATTATAAATCCAAATTTCAAAGAAAATCCTCCCATTCCCCCCACAGTGATCTTCTCAGTAATAAGATCTGTGAACTTGACAACACTAATCTGCTTATTTTATCAAATTTTTAATGTAAAGCAATCTTATTTTTTGTAGTGTACAGAAGAATTGTTAAAGAAAGAGGCTGGTGTAACTGATGAAGATGTTAAACCACAGAGTTCAGGACAGAGTGAGAGTGACGTGTCTCATGCTCTAGCTGCATATAAAAGGTCACATATTGATATACTGTCAGTCACTGTTTTTATTTATTTCGATGCCAGTTTTCATGGGTTCTATCAAATCACAGTAATATGATAATAGGTGTTAACTTATCTAACTTGGGACGAAGTCCAATAATTTTTTAAAACAATACAAGGACTACAAAATGTACTTCACGCTCTATCTCGCAATATTTTGAACGGGTTCCACTTCTCACGAGATTTAGAGCTAATGCATTAGCAACTTGATTTTTTTCTACATCCTTGTACCCGTTCTTGAGTTTATTTATACAATATGTCGTTTTTAGTACTTTGGTACTCGTGGCACCGAAACCAGATTACTGCGCATCCTTACGGAATCAAATTCCACCAGTAACCCTGTATTGGTTTCCGGTGCAAGGAATTTTATCCATTAGTGCTATGGATCTGGAATCAAAATATTGCTATTTCTACCATAGTTGGGACTTTGTCCCATATTAATTATTAAAATACAAAATTCTTAATCAATGATGCTGCTGAGACCTAAAATCTCTGATTTAAAAAAAAAACCCAACAATTATAATTAATTCTGATACCTTAATTACTGGAAAAAAAAGTTTAACTAAATTTTAGTACCTGATAATATTCAGATTTATTTTTTTGTTAAATCCATATTTTGATTTACATTTCTTTAGTGATCATACATAACAATTTCACAAGGGTTTAAATTTATTCTGGAACATATTGTTTTTTTTCCTCCTATGTTCTATATTCATTTACTATGCTTTGTAGTTCTGATGATCCTTCACTGTATACAGACTATTACACAGATTTAAAGACATTTATTGAATCATGCTTAGATGTACACAAGGTAAAGATTTTAATAGAAAATTCAGCAATGTTATTCTTACTTTTATTTTAGGGAACAATGCATATATGTCAATAATTACATTACTTCCGTTTTTCATTGAAATGTTACAATATGATTGGTTATGAAGTGGTCACATGATTATAAAAGAGATGTTTCATATCCCAATGAAACTCAAACCCGAACTTGCACGTGCCTCCATGACGACGTCAGATGTAAACAATCAATGGCGTAGTAATTTCCAACAGCAAATAATCTAACAAATAAAATTCACAACGAAAAATTCAACTATATTAAATTTTGGTGAGATCTACCACGCTTCATTGAAAATGTACTTCGGTCAACACTTTCATACCCCAATGGGTAGCGCTTCATGTTGAAAATGTGCTTCGATCAACGCTTTCATACCCCAATGAAACTTCAAAAGAATGCATTCAATTCTTAAATGGTGAGGGAAGGGGCAATAATTTGGTGTTGAAATTTAAACAATTAAAACATTGAATAAATGCAAATACTAGTTGCAATGCCATGTTGTAAAGGTTGAAAAGAATTTGACCTTCGAAGTCATAATTTGATATCATTTTGTGTGCGTTTTTCATAGTATACTTTACTAATGATACTTTAGGAATATTCTATGGACGCTGGTCTCTCAACCACTATGTCCACATCTTCTTCATCAATATCTAATATTAACTTCTTCTTGTGACTTCCAGTCTTAACCTTCATTTCCTCATTATAGTCATATTTCACTTCCTGGTTATCCAGCAATATTTCAAAGCTCTTTACTGTTTTTGCTTGTGCTAATTCTTGTGGCAAATCATTCCATATGTCAGTCACCCTGTTCTTAAAGCTGTGTTTCCTCAAATTCTGTCTGCAGTTTCCTTTTTGTATTTATTTTACTATGTCCTCTGGTTTGATCTGTCCTACTCATTTCAAAAAATCTTTCTGTCACATCCTTGTCATAAATTCCATTTACTATTTTGAATGTTTCAATCATATTCCCTCTTAATCTGCGATACTTTAGCGTTGGCATTTTAAGCTTTTTCAGCCGGTCAATGTAATTTAGATGTTTCAATGATGGTACCTGTTTTGTTGCTCGTCTCTGCACATTTTCTATTAATTCAATGTAATTGCAAAGAAATTTTTTGTCATTTGAAATTTGGAAATCTATGGCAGTAATACATTTTCAGTTGTTAACATTTTATTACAACAATCAACAAATTAACAAATTCCACTTAAAGTGTCGGTGATCAGGTGTTATTCACATTTTATTGACACAGACATTGAAATTCACCGCACATCCAATTTTTCCTTCAGGTAGCCACGTCAATTATGTTGTACAAATCCTGTTGTTGTCCATACATAAGACATGGTCTATTTCCCTTGATTTATAGCCAGTATTTATCCAAGTTATTTCCATTTATTATTTTACAGGTAGAATTGTATTTGATATTATATCCTGTTTTTGTACACATGTACCTGGAACTTGTTTACAATCAACATGAGGGACATGGTAAGTTTTCATTATTATATAAAGCTAAGATATTGATGAAAAAATAGCACTAGTGGAGCAGGAACTGCATACCCTTTAAATTTCTGAGAATCTGAGTTATGAGTTCATCCCATGTTTTTAGTGGGGTTCTTGTTGGGCAATGTTTAGTTTTCTGTGTAGTGTTTTGTAGACCATTGTTTAAATTTTCCTCTTTTGGCCATAATATTGTCTGGCTTTTTTATTGATTTATAGACTAGCTTCTGATTACCCCTTTAATATCTTCAAACTTTTCTTTAATTAAATTAGAAAGCAAAACAATTCAAAATACTTAGGAGTGTGACATCTAGCTCTGTTAAAATCAAACTCTGCATGTAAGTCAAGTACAAAACAGAAATCAATATCTCATCTAAAATGACAGTAACTTGTTCTTGCCATGATATAGCTGACTGACAACAATTGCTCACTATTTTTATTTTTTAGCTGTAGTATTCTTCAGTAAGTTTGCAGAAGAACAGGAGTATTATTACCAGGATGATCTGAAACAATTGTCTACAGTAACTAAAAGAGAACACATGAGGGGCAATCAACTGATGGATAACTTCAAGTAAGTTCTGATTTTTTTTATTTAAGTAAGTTATCTCCCTTTATCAGGTGTACATGTACTAAGGGGAGATAATATAATAATTTCTTAATTATCTTCCTGACTCCCTTGACCCTTTTTTCTATCTTAATTAAGAGACACAATCAAACAAAATGTTTCTTCATGGAGATTATAAATACATTTAAACAAAGTATTGCAACAATTTTCGACAGCACAACCGTCTTCGAATGTTGATGTTTTTTTGTATCTCTTGGCAGTTTATGTTTTGTAACTGACGAGGACGGTTGTGCCGTCGAAAATATTTGCAATACTTTGTTTAAATGTATTAATTAAGAGAGATAACTCATCAATCCCTCTACCTACGATTTACAGTGTAGGTTATTATGCCAGATCTAAAATTTCGTTATGTTGGGAAGACGAAACATTTGACATTTTTATGATCAGAATCATATATTAATGTTATTTTCATCTGGCTATGTATTTTTATAACTTAGCAATTGACGATTTAGGAATAAATCTCTAAATTACAGCAAAATTTGCACTAGAGTAAGACAGAAAAGCTATACAGAATTAAACTACAACAGTCAATGAATGATTAGCTGAAAGCTATGAGATTAATTTATCCTGTATAAATCGAATACTTTCTGTCAACAATTTTAGTTGAGTATATTGAAGTAGCACTGTCATATTTAAAATATCTACTTTCAAATTACCGTTATGATTTTTTTTGTTTTTTAGAGCAAGCAGATTCATCATTAAAATGTCACGTGATTCATACAATCATTTAAAGAGATACCTACAGGAAAATCAGATGAAACCACTTCTTACCATAATACAAGAACATCTGTTTATTGATGGTAATTTAACATTATAGAAATCACACACATGCAAATGCCCACTGAAGTAAATGGCATCGATAGTGTAATACTTAGTGTGCTTGTTTTGAGTAGATTGTGGGTTCGATCCCTAGTCAGGTCGAACAAAAGACTTGGGATCTACCGCTTCTCTGCTAAATATATAGTATTAAGAAGTAAGAGCAAAGATTGGTTAGCTTCAAATCAGGATAATGTGTCCTAGTACCCACAGACTGTTGTATCAGTGAGCTAGCACTATAAAAATCAGAAATTAAGCTTGTTGATGTGACATCGTCACCATCTCATCGAAATAACAAAGATTTTCTACTTTGGGACTTTATTTATAGTTTGGTTTTTACAGGACTATGTTTTATACAGGGTTCAGTTTTAGACAATCTTCACTGTATTAACATTATCAATTTAATGTGATTTAGAAAAAAATATTTTTACAGATTTGTTTTAAAATGTGAAGTTTTTGGGATCTTATATGCAATTATCGACTCTAGCCACATTAATTTCATGTGATCTTGTTTCTTCTTCTTCTTCTTCAGTATTTGATGGTGTACCACGAAACAAACAACAGATAACAGCCACAGGTGGGGCTGTATTAGGAGAAGCTGAACAACTTGGTAGGTTACTTAATGCTAAAGAAACATTAGGGGAAACCGAAGGGGAAATCAAGAATAGACATACCCGAGGCACAGTCAACATTGGGTACAAGACACACGACGAAGACAAACAAAACAAACAACACAACACAGAAAACTAAATAATTAGAAGCGCAGGAGATTAGTATAATTTTTAGCTCACCAGACTAAAAGTCAGAGTGGGATTTTTCCATCACTTGGCATCTGTTGTCTGCCGATACTTTTTTTGCATTTTAATCTGATCCTCAGAAACGACTGGGCCAATATGAACCAAACATGGCATGAATGGTCTTTAAGTACTCCATCCAAGATTGCCTGTCATTATTAAAAATCTTAAATTGGCAAATGTTCCCTTATTTCAAGTCAGAATTTACTTAAATTTAGCTATTTACATTAGGAGCCCATCTGTACTAAAAGCTGTAATTAAATACATGCATACTATTGTCATTTTTAAATAAATGTTTGTTTAAGTGATCAATTCATGCAGGTTTGAAGAAGTTTTCTTGATTTCATTGCTAAACAATCAAAGACGCATCAACATAAAACATGAATAGAAACTAGAAATTGGATTGAATCAAGCTGAACATGGATTGGCAACAAGGCTTAGATATCTGATTGTATGTTGACCGGAAATTCAAGATGGCAGCCATATTAGAGTAACATTTCTATCTATGTTAGCAACAGTATAATTAACAAAAATGTAGAATTAAAATGAAAATCCTTACTTTTCTTTCAGCAAATAAAGGAAAGGTGTATTACGGTCTGTTAAAGGAACCAGACATAAATATCCCTATTGATGATGATGACGATGCTGGTGACGGGGAAGATAAACCAAAGGTACATTTAAATATGTTTTACATGGTTAAACCTCTTTATATCAACTTATACGATTTATTTTAAGGAAAAATTTGAAGTAATTATTTCCATTTATCCTGCAATCATTACATTTGATGTTCAGTAAAGGGATATAAATAATTATTATACTTCGTGTAAGTTTCTGTAGTGATATTTGGTACTGTAATATTTTGGCATATTACCTGGACAATTAGACACTCAGTATAATAATGATATTAATGTGGTCTTGTCCAGGTAATATGCCAAAATATTACCCAGCTCTGAGACATATTACCCTTCAGGTCGGGTAATATGTCTCTCAGACCTGGGTAATATTTTGGCATATTACCTGGACAAGACCACATTATTATATAAATGTTTGCTTTATGTGTCTAGTATTCATATGACATTCTCCTCGTACCAGACTCATGCAGAGTGATGATTAAGAAACAGTAAAATTATAGCATGGATGCGAAACAGTAAAATTATTGTGTGGATGTGACAGAGGACGTGAAATTGTAACATGATAGCGTGGAGGTGACAGAGGACACCCTTGAATCTTATTGGAATGATTTTTTTCCGCCTACAAAATTTTAATTTTTTTTTTGGATGTGCAAAATTTGTTGGTTTGCTTTCAATTTAAAATTTTGGGAAAAACAATCTGATCTACATTTGTGTATTTACTTTAGAATTTCTGCGAATATCTGCCATGAGGGAAACCACTTCTTCCATTGTGGCAGAGGTGATGTTTGTATATTGTCTACTCGGATAACAATAGTTGAAATAATGAATTCTGATTATTTTTTTGTTCACAAAATTAATCTTTTTCATTTATATTGTAGAAAAAGAAGGCAAAGAAAGATCCACTTCTGATGAGAAAATCAAAAAATGATCCACACGCTCCACAAAACAATAGAATTCCATTACCTGAATTGTAAGTAAATATACCACAGAACCTCAAAGTCAAAGCGGTCAAAATATTACCTTTAATTTTGTGTTTTCCATTTTTTTTCTTTCAGTCAACATTATATTACACTATCATATTGCCTTGGGGGCTGTCGTTGTGATCAATGCAATCAGTGCCTATCACTGCTAACGTGAGTTTGAATCCCACTCATGGCGAGCTGCACTTGATACAATGTTATGTGATCAAGTTTGTCAGTGGCTAGCAACAGGTTGGTAGTTTTCTCCAGGTACTCCTGTTTCTTCACCAATAAAACTGACTGCCACGATGTAACTGAAATATTGTTGAAAGTGGCGTTAAACACCATAACCCTAACGCTTAGCAGGGCATATTATAGTAGTTCGTTGTTCACCCATCTTACGTAAACATGTCTCCTGTTAACATTATTAGAATTTGGTGGTATGAGGGTCTATATACATTTTGATGTGTTTGGGTGATGTTGTTCAAGAGATATGGGACTTTTAATGGGTGTATCATATGCAGCTGTTAGCCAATCATAAATCTTAGATGGGAGTGAGTGAGTGATTGTTGTTTAATGCCAAATCGGCAATTTTTCAGCTATATGATGGCGAGAACAAAATCTTAGATGGGAACTCGTTCCCTCGTATGATGTGATGAAAACATACAATGGTTGTTTGAACAGATTCTTTGCTCACCAGAGACTACAAACCTCTCTTATAGTTATGTTACATGATGAGACAAAATTGTGTGTTAAAATTTTAATTTTTAATTTTATAGGAAAGATCATGATAAAATGGAGAAGATAACTTCTTTCCGAGAGGCAATCAAGCGTGTCAGAATTGGTCCAGATCAGATGCCTACCGCTTGTTTTTATTCTATAGTCAACGCACACCAAGGGTAAGATTCAATAAACAACAAAATAATTAAACTATAGCTGAGTGTTTTTATGTTTTACTTAGGTCTCTCCATATGTCTG
Source organism: Gigantidas platifrons (assembly GCA_002080005.1). NCBI lineage: Eukaryota > Metazoa > Mollusca > Bivalvia > Mytilida > Modiolidae > Gigantidas > Gigantidas platifrons. The sequence goes on from MJUT01005958.1 coordinate 247,692, forward strand.
TACGTCCGTTCATCCCAAATTTGGTTTCTGCTCAATAACTTAAATTCCCCTTAAAGACGTAGCATTTTAAGTATGAAAATTTAGAAATCTAATTTTATGTGTTTGATGTTGTGTTTATATATTCACGTAAGAGTTCTCATCCATGTCATTGTGGTTATGTTTACCATTATCAGCTGTTGTTTATCA
>MJUT01005958.1:250547-261190 GCA_002080005.1 Gigantidas platifrons
ATATTGAATTGGGGGTATCCGTGTCCTATGAACATATTGAATTGGGGGTATCCGTGTCCTATGAACATATTGAATTGGGGGTATCCGTGTCCTATGAACATATTGAATTGGGGGTATCCGTGTCCTATGAACATATTGAATTGGGGGTATCCATGTCCTATGAACATATTGAATTGGGGGTATCCGTGTCCTATGAACATATTGAATTGGGGGTATCCGTGTCCTATGAACATATTGAATTGGGGGTATCCGTGTCCTATGAACATATTCTTCTATATTTTTTAATGATCTAAAAAGTAGTAATGAGTGACAGTATAGCACATTTTATGCACTCTATTTTCAGAGTTACAACAGTAAATATATGTGAGGATTCTAGTCTGTTGTCGGCAGGATTCTCAGATTCTACAATACGAGTTTTTACATTGACTCCTAACAAACTACGTTCAATGAAATCTGGAGAAGAATTAGAAATTATTGACAAAGATTCAGGTTTGTTCATCTATTCTGAATCTATAAACTATATTTCTTTGGAGGTGATTTTCTCAGTTTTGTGCTAAAACGGGTTAGGGTTATGCTGTTGAGTGCCACTTTCAACAATATTTCAATTATATTGTGGCGATCAGTTTTATTGGTGGAGGAAACCAGAGTACTTGCAGAAAACCATCAACCTACCACAAGTCACTGACCAACTTTGTCACATAATGTTGTATCCAGTACATCTCGACATGTGTGGGATTCTAACTCACATTCTTTAGTGGTGATAGACACTGATTGTGCAGGTAGTTTTGCGCTAAATATCATTATGGAAAAATATTTTAAGCAATTCTTTACCCCAAATACGTCAAGATGACTAAGATGCTCAGAGGTATCATTCATTGACAGAAATAAAAAGTACCGATCAAATACACGCTAGTTTAACACTCATTTTACGGTATGAGTTATGCTTAGTATAGAATATCCTACTGTAACAGTGAAATGAAGATCATCAATCAAAATACTGTTCCTTTACTTTATAGTATAAATACAAAGTGAGATATTCTCTGTTCATTTACAACCTTATCTTTTATTGCTAATTTTAATATTGATGGGGTATTTACAGAAATTACAGATCTTAGGGATATTTCATACAAATTGAATGACAACGAAAATAAATAAATACATACTATGTAGATTTCTGCTTATTTTAGTCCCAATAATACAGATCTTTAATGATTTTTGATGTCATTGTATACTTTTAGACGATGTTCTAGAAAGGATGATGGACGCTAGAACTAGTGCTGATGTAAAGTCTTTGATTGGTCACTCTGGTCCAGTATATGCTACAGATATCAGCCAAGATAAAAAGTTCTTGATATCATCATCAGAAGATGGTTGTAGTGAGTGAATTATCTCCCTTTACTAAGTATCCTTGGTTACAGGGAGGTTAATATTCTGCCAATAAATTCCAACTGTACACTGTTTCTTTCGATGACTTCATTCAATTATTTTTGTAGAAATAAAAGAATAATTCTGAATACATTGGTTTAATAATCTTTTACGCCTTTCCGATTATTACAGATAATCGATTATTGTTTTTATACCGTTATATTTATGTTGGATTTGTGTTGTTTATATTTTTAGCTTCTTAACTGCTGAATTGTAATGTAAAACATTGTGATTTAAGGTGGTACCATACACTTCAGGTAAAATTTGATCTACTCGTTTCATTTTCTTATTTATTTGGCAGTGTGTTTGAATATATCCACTGTAATAAATATCAAAATTTTAACAAATTCCAACCAACAGACTCAGAGCTATAAATTCACTAGTCACATAGCAGCTTTTCTCCTTGTCGTTTTGATCACCGAGATGCTTGAAATCTGCATACAAACATCATATGATCAAAAACTGATTTTAAAGAGTTATCTCCCTGTAGTGTTAGGTACCACCTTAATATGAAAATTATTTTTTACTGGGATTAAAAAAAGAAAAAATAAGGTGTCAGAATTTCTTTCTAAATCGTAAAATTTTACGTGGCGGTACGCCATTAAAAACAATAAAGTACACCCTCATTATGCCACCACCTTTTATATCGAGTAATAGTTTGACAATATAAAGGGAGAAATTTACAAATGAACTACAATATTTTTTTTGAAGTTTGGAAAATTTGATGGCAGATTAAAAAGAAGCTGTATAATGAGGTTACACTGTATTTTTAAAAACGTTCTTTGATGTTCATTTAATCTATTTTTTGGCTTTCAGTCAGACTGTGGAGTCTTCTAACATGGAGTAATTTGGTGTGTTATAAAGGTCATCAATATCCTGTGTGGGATACTAAATTCAGGTAACATTGTTACAGAGGAAGGAGGGGGATTATTGTATTAGTCAGTTGACTTTCAAGAGGGGTATTGGCTTTGTTAGGGGTTTCAGAAAGGAGGGTTGTTTACTTAGCTGTCTCAGAATGGTTGTTTCCTTCTCAACTGTCTCAGTTGTAGAGATGATAATATTAATAAGTTATGAAAAAATATATTGTATTGAAAACTGATTTGTTTTACTAATTGCTTTAGAAGACTTTGACGATACCAAAGGGATAATCAGAATCAGAATCCATAAGCAAAGAAGGACAGAAAACACAATGGCTATAAGAGAAAGTACAAAAGGACAAACAACAATCTACAAAACATTCACATAAAACTAAAGATCGAGTAACACGAACCCCACAAAAAACCGGGGGTGAACTCAGGTGCTCCGGAAGGGTAGGCAGTTCCTGCACTACTAGTGTTAGTCTATTTACAAATCTGGTGATAGAATGAGGAAAGAACCATAATCTTTACAATCTTTTGACTTTGAGCGTACCTGATGAAGGTTATTACAATCTTTTGACTTTGAGCGTACCTGATGAAGGTTATTACAATCTTTTGACTTTGAGCGTACCTGATGAAGGTTATTACAATCTTTTGACTTTGAGCGTACCTGATGAAGGTTATTACAATCTTTTGACTTTGAGCGTACCTGATGAAGGTTATTCCAGAGATGTGTCGTGCACACTAAATTTGATATCTACGTTTGTACATGTAATTTTAAATGAATTATAAATATTTTTGTTTCAGTCCTCATGGTCATTATTTTGTGTCCTGTGGACATGATAGAACTGCCAGACTCTGGTCAACAGATCATTACCAACCACTGAGGATTTACGCTGGTCATCTCTCAGATGTAGATGTAAGTACAAAATTCAATGAAAAAATCCTTTGGAATCACATGACACCATGAATTTTGAATCACATGACAACAATAAACATTGAATCACATGACAACAAAAAAACATTGAATTACATGACACCAAACCAGATTGTATAACATAATACCATAAAACATGGAATCACATGACAACAAAAAAACATTGAATTACATAACACCAATAAACATGGTGGACTGTTAACATCTAGGTATCAAGACGGGATATTTAGGATCAGTTTAACCCCACCACTATTTTGTTCCTGTCCCAACTTTTGTAGTTGTATTCTTGTTTTGTTATGAATTTTGCAGTGAGTTAAAGAAAAAAGTTCTGATTAAAATGCCCCCTCCCCCCACAAAAAACAAGAACTAAAAAACATGCAAATTTTTCTGGATTTTAGCATTATATTTGTATCCTGTTGAGACATTGTAGTAAAATTTAATACCTATTTTATTTTCACAAGATCTTTTTTTTTATTTACAGTGTGTAGAATTTCATCCTAATAGTAATTACATAGTAACAGGATCTAGTGACCGTGTTGTCAGATTGTGGGATAATCAGTCAGGAAATTGTGTGAGGACATTTACTGGTCACAAGGTACTATTTCTTAAGGCTCACACATATGTATAAGAAGGCATATAAGAAAATATTGTGTTGTTTTCAGGCTTAGGGTTGTGGTGCTTAAAGCCACTTTCAACAATATTTCAGTTATATCGTGGCAGTCAGTTTTATTGGTGGAGGAAACCGGATTACCCGGAGAAAACCACCGACCTGTTGCAGGTCACTGACAACTTTATCACATGATGTTGTATCGAATACACCTTGCCATGAGCGGGATTCAAACTCACAACTTCAATGGTGATAGGCACTGATTGCATAGTTAGTTGTAAATCCAACTTCCATAATATCACAATGGCAATGTTTTGTTTTCAGTTGTTTATATACCACATACAAAGTACCAAAAACTACTAGCTAGGCTAGTCCAAATTGGTTTGGGCTAGTAAAAAAAATCCATAAAATTTGCTATTAAAATCAGATAGAAAAAAAATCTTCTTAAATAACTTTGAGCTACTTTGTCAAAATGGTTTTGGCACAGACTAGTATCACACCAGTGAAAATGGAAGGAAAGAATGACTATTAAAACAGAGGTTTGAAAAGTTAACTATCTAGAATTGAGAAATATCGTTATCTACTCGTAGCAGCAGGTAGGGGCTCAGGGGGCTCAATGAGTTAGGTAGTTGGATTACCTAACAACTCATACAAACCTATCACCAATACGGCGTGGGTTCGTGCTCGGCTTTGTAAATTACATAAAAAGGTACACTCAATTAGCAGCCACAAGTGATAAAGTTTACCAGTTGCTTGCCCATGGTCGGTGGTTCTCTCCGGGTACGCCGGCTTCCTCCACCACTAAAACTGGTCGCCATGATATAGCTGAAATATTGCTGAAAGTGGCATTAAACACCAAAATTCAAATTCAAATTCGTAGCAGCAGGAGAATCTGTTTCTTCTATGACCAAAATGTCAAAAATATTTTTAGTTGTTAATTTCCGTTGATAATTACAGGGCGCCATCGTTGTTGTGATTGTATAATCATTGGATTTATAGCTACCTATGCAATCAGTGCCTATCACCACTAATGTTAAGGGATTGAATCCCGCTCAGGCAAGGTTGACTGAATACAACATTATGTGATAAAGTATGTCAGTGACTTACGGCAGGTTGGTGGTTTTCTCCAGGTACTCCGGTTTCCTCCACCAATTGAAATATTGTTGAAAGTGGCATTAAGCACCAAAGTCTATCTATCTAATCTATCTATCAAAAGGAAATTGATTGGAATTCACATGCAGAAATTTAACCACCATGGTGATTAAAAATATTATGCAAACTTAAACAACTGGTTAAACAACCTGAAAAGAGTTTTTTCGTGGTTAATAAACAACAGACAAATGATAATTTAAAACTTAACTATTTTTATCAACTGATTTCAGGGACCTATACAGAAGATGTGTTTTTCACCTGATGGTAGATTTATAGCTACAGGCGGTGAGTATTAGTGTATTTGTAGTAATTCTTACAATTGCTGATTGTCCCAAGTTTTTACCAATCGTTTAATTTTGCAACAATTGAATCAAATGATAGCAGAATAACTGCTGCCTAAAATGTGATCTCCATTCTAATGTAATCATGTGTATTGCCACATTATTGACAAGATGACGTAAGCGGTAATCAGCTAAAATTCTAAAGCTATCACATGATATTTCAACCATGGAATTGATACCTTGAAAATTACACCATTAAATCGATAATTGATGCAGTGCAATTTTCAAATACAATACAGTTATCTCAATTCTAATGTAATCATGTTTATCGGTAATTTGTTACAGTTTCTTTTGATCTTTACTACCTGATAAATTTAGTAACAACGTTCAGTTGACCACCTACTCGTGATACAAGAAATTATCAGCTGTTGGTCATTTGTCATGCACGGTCTAACATGACGTCACTAAACCGTTCATTCAAAAAAAGGTCAAAACACAACAATAAAATCACAAAGCTGCGTTAAAATTGTGAAATTACCTATAAAAAAAATTTGTATTAAAAAAAAATGTCAAAACACAACAAAAAAATCACAAAGCTGTGTTAAAATTGTGAAATTACCGATAAAAAAATTATTAGTATTTTTTTTTCGCTCGACAAGGATTATCATGTCCATATCAGATTCGCTGTTCGAGCTCATCTGATACGGACCTGATAATCCTTGTCTTGCGGAAAAAAATACTAATAATTAATATGTATTGCCACATTATTGACAAGATGACGTAGGCGGTTTTCAGCTAAAATTCTAAAAATATCACATGTTAATGCAACGTGGAATTGATACCTTGAAAATTACAGCATTGTCCACTCACAAACCAGGAATATTAAACAACTACATTAGAATGTGTATTATTTTTAATTTTGGACATTATTCCTTTGGTCTCACCAAGTGATATTGTCAGAATCAGCGAACTGAATCTGATGTAGAAAATTATCAATGCAAAAGGGTAATGAATGGGCATATTTTGGAAAAATGGTTCTTGCCACACAGAGTATTGATGGAAACTTGGCTTCAATATTCCTTTCTCCAAAATCCATGTTTTTTATGCAGCTCCTAAATCCAAGATGGCTGCCACAACACAACTTAGTCTAAGATAGAACCCTTTGGAAAAATGTGATTTTTCTCAGAAACTACAAACTGTATCAAACTACATGAATAAATGAATTTGACATGTTGTATGCAGATCGGAAATCCAAGATGGCGACCATTGCAGGACAAAGATTAATAACAATTTTCAATTGAAAATGTTTTGAAATTTATTTCTTTTAAAAGAAACTTAACTATTTAAAAAGGAAACTTGTCTCCAATGTTCTTTAAATTATCCTCTTTAGAATAAACTTCTTATACATTAATTTTGCTGATAAAAAATCCAAGATGGTCACTATATCGGTGCTTTATTTAAGATATGAATAAAAGTGTATTCTCTGAAAATACAAACTTTATTGAACTCAAATTGTACACAAATGATCATTAGATGATCCCTTACAAAGTAGGCATTTTCTTAAGTGGATCGGAGCAGTCATGGTCGTGATCTTGTGGTAGTTAGATTTACAACTACCTATGCAATCAGTGCCTATCACCACTGAAGTTGTGAGTTCGAATCCTGCTCAGGCGAGGTGTACTTGTACGTATACTCATACAACATTATGTGACAAAGTTTGTCAGTGACTTGCGACAGGTCAGTTGTTTTCTCCGAGTACTGTGGTTTCCTCCACCGATATAACTGAAATATTGTTGAAAGTGGCACTAAACACCATAACCCTTACCCTATATGGATCAGCTATCCAAGATGGCCACCACCACAGGACAAAGTTAAGTATTTCATCTTTTTTATTATAGGTGTTGACAAGACAATACTGTTATGGGATATCGGCAGCGGTAACATGTTAGCTCAGTTAAAGGGTCACACAGAAACAGTCTACTCACTGGCATTTAGTCGTGAAGGCAGCGTTTTATCATCTGGTAAGTATGATATGGATGTAAATGAATCTAACATTACACTTAGACACAAATTAAAGTAAAGGAACTGCCTGTAGTAAGAAAGGATGTGGATGTAAATGAACATGAGAGACTATCTAACATTACACTTAGACACAAATTTAAGTAAAGAAACGGCTTGTAGTGAGAAAGGATATGGATGTAAATGAACATGAGAAGCTATCCACCATTACACTTAGACACAAATTGACGTATTTAAAAAAACAAAACAAAATGACAGTGGGCCCACTGAGCCTCCAGTTTATTTTTCATCCAATTCTGCAGTATGTTCTTTTGTAAAATATTCATGTTTATGTTGTATTATGATATTGTTACAGGTGGTTTAGATAATTGTGTCAAGATCTGGGACGTTAACAGAGTTCTACAGGAGTTTGACACAGATTCTGACCTCACTATACCAAGCTCGTTAGTAGTGTAAGTATTACAATAAATTAATAGTTATCTCCCTTATGGCATGTTATCAGAGTCCTGCAAGGGTTTGACACAGATACTGATCTCACTATTTCAAGCTTGTTAGTATGAGTTTAAATTAACAACATTATATAAAACATGTTAGTGTGTCAGTGAGTGGGTGTTGGACATGATTAGGTATGAAGGAAGATTTCAAGTAGTCATCATTTTTCCTAGTAGGTAGCAATTGATTAGTTCTGGCCCAATTTGGAAAAACAGCCTTTTTTTGTTTTGATTTGTAGTTTTTCTTTTGGTTGAGGGTATGGATAGGTTTTTTTTCTCTCATGTTTACTCTCATTGGTTGATAATATAATCCTAAATGCCTGTGGTATAGTGAAATGTCCCTTGTTTCTGCACTGTGGAATACAACCCTCCCAAAAAGGAGATCCGCTAATTGTGTGTGACGAATCAAATGCAAAGTTGGCCATTAGGATGGGGTATTAATGAGTGTCTCATTTATGTAGAATGGCTTCTCCACCAAGAATGCAGCATTAAGGAGTAAGAGCAAAGACTGGTTGGCTCGGACTCAGGATGATATGTGTGATCTCACTGTTATTGCAGTGAGATAGCACTAAAAAAACAACTAAGCATGTTGGTCTAGAACTAAGTGTACTTCATCCCCATCTCATGGAATAGTACTTGTTCTCACTATGATATAGCAGGGAAAATTGGTCACTTGATGTTAAATATAGATTCTCCTTCAGTTGCACGTGGGTTACGATATTTCTCCACGCGAGAGAGTTAAATTAAAAATTTTAACCACGAGCGTGGAGAAATATCGTAACCCACATGGGCAACTGAAGGAGAATTTGTTTCTCCCATTATTTAACACGAACTTTATTTCAAAATTTGAAATTAATGCGGGGAAAGGCACGAGACATTTTAATCCTCTAGAGGAATACAGATTTTTCCACCACTGGTTCAGCGGGGGTTAAAACGCCGTAATAATGGGAGAAACAACAATAACTCACTCCCTCTTAGATGTTATTATGTTTTGAATGCTTCACAAGATATTTTCAACCACTTAACTTGAAGTTAATCACCAGCAGAAATCAACATGAGAATTGTGTAAAAGAGTGTTCTAATGTGCTTTATCAACACTAGTTGTTCGTTCAAATTGCAGTTAAATCCAGTTTTCAGACTTTTAGCACGGTTAAGTGATACGTTAGGATTGATTGTATAGAAAGTATGACTGTGTACTAGAATAATAAGTTGACTAATTTACTATTATTAAATATCACTGCAACGGTACTCTTTACATTAATTTGACTAATTTACTGCTTGTTATATTTTGCAGCAATGACAATCCAAATTTAGCACTTGGGTCCTTTCCAACAAAACAGACCTCTGTTTTATGTGTTCATTTTACAAGGAAGAATTTACTATTGGCTAGTGGACCTGTTGCTATATGATACACCAAGGAAAGTGCAATATGACATTAGGTAGCAGACCGGTCAATATATGAAATACTATTCACCAGATGACAGTCAGCAGTGAAATAGTCATTGTTTTTTTGTGAATGCGGACAAGGACAATTATATGATATACGATGGAAAGTGCAATATTACATTAGGTATCAGACCAATCAATATATGACATACTATCGACCAGATGACAATTAGAAAGTGCATTGGTTTTTTGTGAATGTAGACAAGGTCATTATGCTAATGGAAAAGCTACGTTACTCATTTTGTACGGCAGCTGGGTAAAGAGTTTACGTATAAGAAATAGAAAAGGAAATTTGCGAGGCATCCATAAATCATGCTGATTTCTTTTGGATGTGTTATAAGTGCTTGTGCTATCCGTTACAAGTTACAGCGTGTCACATTTGATGGTGAGAGGTTTGAATCGGAGGAAAGTTTTGAGGAAAACGAGAACAAAATTTGAAAATAAAATATTCTGAAGATAAAGTGAAAAAAATGTAAAAAATAAAATATTATAAAGTTTATTTGTGTTTCAATTACTCCTAAAAAGTTTTGGTAAGAAAGGAAATGGATATAAATAGACAATAACAGTGCATTGACTTGACATAAAATCGATATACGGATGAGGCTTAGAATCGGGGAAAATGCGAGGGTTTCCCGAGCATTTTCCCAGATTCGTGCTCAAATAGAATGATTGCAGTATGAACATTAGAGACTATCCAATTTTACACCTAAACACTAAGTTAGAGTAAAGGAACAGTGATTTTATTGCTGTTCTCCTACATTTAACAGTCACAGTAGGATCTTCAACAATAAACATAACTCATACCCTAAGCTGAGAAACGTCCCCTAGCCTGCCGTTGAGTGGTACTCTATACTTCTCTCTATAAACTTTTATTGCTGTTCTACATTTCACAGTCACTGTAGGGTCATCAATAATGTGCTTAACTTGTACCCTATTATGAGTATTACTTTAAATTCCTGTATTGGTTGAGGTGCTATCATTTTACTTTTATATAATCAAGTTTTTTGGTGGTTTACAGCAGGTCTGTGAGTTTTCATTGGTGTATATTCTGTTTTCATCCATCAATACATGGACATTTGTTCTGGAACATATATTTGTATAGCATGATAAGATTTATTTTGTCATCAATCAGACTCATATTGTTTAGCATGTTTTCAATTTATCATGCATGTCATGTAATAAAAACGTAGAGATCAAATTTAATATGCACAACACGTTTTTGGAATAATCTTCATCATACAGCATTATATACATATTATTGTATGGTACATGTATATGCTAATTCTGCAATCATTTCTCAATAAAACATTAAGACAAATTTGAAGATACCAATTTGATGAAGAACAGACAATACAATGGCATAAAGAAAAAGGACAAATAATGATCTACTTCATGAAGAACAGACAATACAATGGCATAAAGAAAAAG
>MJUT01005958.1:309298-329348 GCA_002080005.1 Gigantidas platifrons
GATCTAATCCATGATCTACCTCATTCAAGGTGAGCATTCTAACCATTACACCACTGATGTGTTAGTATGATCTAACCCACGATCTACCTCATTCAAGGTGAGCATTCTAACCGTTACACAACTGATGTGATTTCATTGGAATGTAAAATAAAGGAACAAAACACTAATTTAATGATGATGTCTTTAATTTTTTTGTATCTTTGAAGATTAGTAATGCCAAAATATTTTAAACAGAAATGAGATATGGACAATAATTCATGTACATATATAGATCAATCATAAGTTCTCCACAATATTCTAAAGTTCAAAAATACAATCAACAACAAATTAATATTATTTCTTTTATCATATATAATAGTCCCGCTCTTATAAGGCCTCCCTTTCTGCAATGAAATAAGTGGCCTTATAACAGAGGTGACCTCTCAACAGGGGGAAATAATAGTCCTGCTCTTATAAGGCCACCCTTTCTGCAATGAAATAAGTGGCCTTATAACAGAGGTGACCTCTCAACAGGGGGATTCATGTCTAAACAAATAATAGAAAATGACACTTAGATCTAAGGATATCCATACAAAAAAATATCTACTGTTAATCAAATCAATTGTAGGCAATTCTTCTCTACTTCTGTACATCAAAACTTATTTTATCCAAAGTGGTCAGTTAACAATAGCTAAATAGCATTTCCAACCAACATTTTCAATGTATATAGACTTCTTCTCTTTAAATATGTACGTAATACATGTATTATGAAAACTACATTTTATTTGAACATTTCTGGCAGGATATTTTAACACCTATCATATGTTTGTGATTGATGAATGAAATCTTCAGTCCTATATACCAAAAGTTGAAATGAGTCACAAAATCTGGAAATACATATCAATGAAAAATAAAAATAATTTTTTTACATCAAATATATGTACATCTTGTAAGTCATGTCCTAACATCAGGCTCTATGAGAGGGGAGTTCAGCCGATACATCGGTCTGGGGCCCGGAGATTCAAGAGGGGGCCTGTGAATCTCTGAAGGCCCACATAGCCTTAACTATAGACGTTTTATCTTGATTTTTACGGTATTTTCAACTATTTTTAGGTTTTTTTTTTAAGATAAATAATGATGTAAAATTTACTATGTTTATCACTGTATAAAGTATGTTATCTGGACATTCTGCTGAACAGGAAATAAAGCATATATGGAAGTTAACCAGTAGTTTTTTTTGGACCTCAAGTCCTCAAATTTAAGACAAGTCTCAGCCTGTCCACGGAGCACGAAAGCAGTCTTGTTCCGCCTTGCAAAAGTTCTCTTGGAGGCCCTGCCCAACATCCATGAAAAGGATTAATAATATCTTGTAACATAAATACGCATTTTTCCATTGATGTTTTTATACAGTAATCAACTTAAAAATAATGAACTTTTACAAACCATGGTCTAACATGAAGATCTTGATGTTATTCCATGATTTTGACCGTCATAGATCTGTTATTCCATGATTCTGACGTCATAAATCTGTCAATCCTTTGGATTCGTTGGTTTAAATAAGTTAATTCGTAAGATCCATGGTATATATAATACTTATTTAGGCAAATAAAAAATCTGCTACCCCATTAACATTGATTTTTGTTAATTATCTATTTAAGGAGATCAAATTATAATTTAATATGATTTGAATAGTGAAATCTGATTGGCTGTCAGATCTACCTGGAGATAAATTTGGTTATTCTTGATAACCGGGGTTGTTATTATGACATTACCAACGTGTTCATCCGCCAACGACAAATTCAAATAGTCACATGAAATAATCGTAATTAAAATCGAGGAATCATTAAATTTTGTTATAAAAAATTAAATTATAAGGAATATTTGAAATTTTTTAACAGGTTATACTTATAGAACCTAGTTTGGGACAGTTTACGACATTCTTAAACCGCTTCGCTTTTTATTAAGCGTAAACTGACCCAAACCAGGTTATATCGTATAACCTGTTAAAAAATTTCAAATATTCCTTAATTACTCTAAATTCTAACACTTATTATAAGGCCATGCAAAATATAGGTTTGTTACTCGTATAAAAGATTGCTAAACAAGTTTTTGGGTCTATTTTGCATGTTGCTCGTCCTTGGGACATAGACATGTAACACAAAGAAAGCTGAAAAATAACATTAACTTGGATTACTTATTCTGCCTCGAATTATGCATATTTTCCCCAATTTGTGTACGATATTGCAAAAATACAGAATAATAATTATTATATAAGACACATGTGATAAAAATTTCTGGTGTTTGTCTCAAATGTTTCAGCATTATATCTTGTCTATTGAAAAAATACTGAAGCTGTATAAATAACACAATATAATGATATATTTTACCACACAATATTTTATCGCTTCCTTCTATGTATTTACAAGACTTAATGTCAATCATTAATATTTATTGATTGATTGGTGCTTAACACCAGTATTTCAGCTATATCCTGGCGACCATCCATCTTAATTTTCACTTTTTTATATATTACACAAAAATGTAATTGTATTGACGATTTTCAAACGGAAAGAGAGATGTTTCTGTTTTCAAAAAAGGGAATAGCATTGTTGATGTGACTATTTTACGACCCTCACAAACAATTATTTTACATGATCTTAATTATTCTGAGATAATCATACTTTAAAAATTTCTGTCAATAAATAACTTCATGTAATCAAGAAATGATTGAATTAGATTGATTGGTGTTTAACGGCAACTTCAGCAATATTTCAGCTATATTGTGGCATCCCAAGAATTAGACCTGTGAAAATGTTTAAAATCCCCATTCCACGTCTATATATATTTATCAATGTTAATCCACATAATATCCCAATCCACTGCTAAAGATATTAATGTTAATCCACATAATATCCCAATCCACTGCTAAAGATATTATTGTTAATCCACATATCAATTCTATATACACTTCTACCAAAATCTAATGTACATTCCATATATAAAATAAAATATACAACAAAAATAGACAAAAGGTGTTCCATTTTATTGAAGGTAATAGATACAGAATTTTTAACTTTTGTCGACACATTATATGGGAAACAGTATTTTGAATTTTTGCTCACAAGTGATATAGAATCAAGTACTTTGAACTTTTGTTTACATAAGATCTTGGAAACAGAATTTTGAACCTTTGTGGACACAAAATTGCTATTAAAAATTTGTATCTAGGAAAACATACTCTATCACTTGAATTTTATCTTAAGAAAATATTATGAATTTTCTTCTGATGTTTTAATCTTGTTCTAAAATAATGTTAAAATAAACATGGATGCCCTGACATAATTATATAAGTGTTTGACACTTTGTGTGGAAAAATACTGAAAAATAATTTTTCATTCAGTTGCATTGATAAATTACAAATATTTCTATCAAGAAAACTCCGTAAATATTATATCAAATAATTTTAAAATTAAAATATAATTTATAATTCATTTTTATCACCATGGTAATATTCAATAAATATCACTAGAGAACATCGGTTGCCATGGAAACATAGAAAATAATCAAATATTATACATTTATATAACTAACCAACATTTTAAAACATTGAGGAGAACAAATTGATAAAAAAAACATGGGTAAATTTTAGTATGAAAGAAAACATCTATCTAAAGATGTGATTGGCTGAACAATATCTATTAGTATGGCTCCGATTGGTTAATCATTTTTATATAAACCTGTTAACCATTGGCTGAAGCAACATTCTGACACATTTCATTTTTATTTCTATTGGATTGATGAGAGATCAAGGGGGCGAGTGTACCTCATTATTGGAAGCCATTTTGTGCCGCTTGAAGGCAAGGTTTTACTTATAGCATTAGTTATTGTAAGGGTAACATCATATGCCCCTAAATGTCTGCTAAACAACGGTGTGTTCATCGTTCAAAAACTTGTTGTCAAACTCTCAAACACTTCGACAAGTTTTTTAATGATGGACACATCGTTGTTTAGCAGACATTTTTAGGGGTATTTGATGCACTATCACATTTAATGTTATCCTTATAATATAACTAATGATATAAGTAAAAACTTGCCTTCAAGTGACACAAAATGGCATCCAATTATGACGTATATTCACCCCCCTGGAGATGAAATGAACACAAACAGCAGATATTTTTTTAATCACACACTCTCACGTGATGCAGTGGTTTTGATATTTTATGGCAAGATGGGATTTTTATCAGAAATCAAAAAAAAAATCTGACCCATCAACAATTTTGAATACTTTGAACCATTATAAAACATATAATGATTTTGTTATAATGATGGAATATAAATACAATATATATTTTACTGTTAAGTATGCTTGGAAATTCCTTTATTGGCCTTTAAATAGCCAACTACACCTAGTTAATCCAAAAATGGTATCTTATTTTTGCTTTGGAAATTCCTTGTTTGCTTGTAAAAGAGTAAACTACATCAATTTCATTCATAAGAAAAGAGAGCTCAATTTTTACTCACAAGTCGTTTAAACAAATAAAGAATGGAAACAAGTTCCTTTTTTCCCTCAAAGGTTAAATCTGTAGCATAAGTGTCAGATGTACGAATAAATTTACAGATTTTTTGCTTTCATCTTCACCCTAACTAAAGAAGGTGTTACAAAGTAAAATTTTTCAACCAACTTTTACATGATCAAATGCTTGTATACAGACAGACAATACGGGCATAATGTTTGTAATGGACTTTTTTGCATCACATCTCATAGAACAATTTTTCCACACATGTAACAGATTATCAATAAAATATTTTTTGTAAAGATTTATGTACACAACAAATCACCCATCAATCATACACACAGGTCAACATGACAAAATAATTACCATTGGACAATATATACCACATCAATTTCCATCAACACCTCTTACGTCATGTCTAAAAATAGACCGATTTACATCATATCTAAAAATAGACCAACTTGACATTATATCTAAAAATAGACAGAGTGGCATCATATCTAAAAATAGACTGACTAAAATTTTCAGGCCTTGCAGTCATCAGGGATGATCCTGGTTAGAAAATAAAATAACTGAAAATAACTGAAACCATCTACACCTCCCTTAAAAAGGGTAATTTTTGACCAATTCTGACCGTGTCCAGCAACTTTCGGAAAACAATTTACCGAGGAAAATAGCTGAAAAGAATCATCCCCCGAGTCATAAAACGCTAGAGTACAAGTTTTGTAATCATACTCGAAAAACATCCAATCAGAATGTCATATCCATAAAATGAAACTTTCTGATTGGATGATTTTGGAGTGTATGTAGGAAACTCGTACACAAAAGTTTTATGACAGTAAAGGCCTGGTTCTAATTGGAAAGTCGTAACTAATTCTAATGCATCACTTTGATATAAGGGCAAGTTTGATTCAACGACGTCCTGCGTAAAAAAAAAAAAAAAAACATCTTTACTTATTTATTAAATCACCGATTACATCCCGGAATAAAATTCCCACTAATATAAAATTTCGTATAAAAGTGTTTTTAATTGTATGCATTAGAAAAGGAGTAACATATTGTATTTGAATATTTGCTGACGTCAATCTGACATTTTACTGTCACAAATATTTGTTTTAATTGCATCGCCAGCAACAATTCAATTTTAATATTTCCATGCACCACAGTCCTGTATAAATACATGAAATCACTTATGAATGATGTCCATTTATTGTCGGATAATAACGACCATTGATTTTAAACCAGAAACATAAAAGAATGATAAGAGGATCTGAGAAAGTAAGAGATGTTGAAATAAATATGTTTGGCATATTGTCATCCGCTAAATGCATATACAACATATAAACCTTTCCTTTATAAAATGAATATGTTACTATGGAAATGGAATTGGTCTATTTATAAACCCTTGGCAACAATGACCTTGACATCTACTATAACCGATTATGCTAGGAGGATTTCTCACACACGGACAATGCTGTTACAAATTTTGTGAAGAAGTTGAAAATGTGAATTTAAGGTAATTTTGCTTTGATTTTTATATAAACACCAATTAAAGCAAGTTTCCCCCCCTCCATTTGTTATAAAAATAACATGCTCAACAACATTGTTAAAAAGTCAAACCATTTACACATTAATCAAAGAACAAAAATCCATGTCTTCCATGTTTTTAAGAGTTGTTGATTTTCCTCAGTTGAACCTTGCCAAAACAATTTTATTTTATGTCGTCTAGGACGAACCCAGGTGCAGTAACTCTATTATTTTAGATTACTTGTCCAAATCAAGGTTCTACTGTGTAACAAGATGCTATCACTATTACCCTATTTACCGGGAACAATGATTTGTCGAAGTACGTAACTTAATTAACTCAAAAGGGGAACATTCAGACAGTATGAGAAATGAAAGATTTTTTTCCTTCCATATGACTAATATGAAGTGATATTTTTCTTCTTCTCGTTCAATGAAAAAATTAGAATAAAAAGATATAATGTAGAAATATTTTCATGATTTAATGCTGGAAAATGATGAAAAGAAAATCATTCAAATTGAGCATGATGTAGATCTGAATCAAAGCTATGTTTTATTGTCGATCACAATCAATGAAATGTTTTATCTTAAATCTGAATCAATGCAATGTTTTATTTTAAAGGTTCTCTCTGAATAAATATCTTAAATAAAAAATTATTATTTCAATTTTTCATGATTCAAGCAACAAGACATAATTATGATTATAATGAATTAATCAGCACAATTAACATTGGTTTCAAGATGGGGGAGGGGGGAAAATGCAAAAAGAGGACAAGAAACAAAAAAACCAAAACCATAAATACATATACAATTCCTTAAACATAAATAACATACAAGAAGGTGCAATAACAAAATTCTAAATATTAAAAAATATCAGTTGATAATAAAGCTGATCAACTTCGCCCACGCATCATTACATGTGCCAACGTCAATATGTGCAAATTCTCCCAAAACAAGAACATGAAAGACGATTACGATGATGAAATCAACGATTTATTTTAAAGATTGACTGATTGATTGGTGCTTAATGCCAACTTCAGCAATATCATGGCATTTATTTTAAAGTTGACGGGATATTAAAGACGTAGACTGACGTACAGACGTCTGTGACGTAGAAATCGGACATGGATTTGAGGATTGAACGTCGATTAAGAGGCTGGACGTCAATCGGAGTCTTACATAAATTCATATTTTTAACTGCTGTTTATATAGGTAGATTTATTAATCGAAAATATTTGAAAAATCTGGGATTTAATGGTCCACATTTAATTGCTTGGACAGCCTACGACTTTCCTTGCTGGCATTTTTTGTCATGGTCTTCCGCCGACTTGTTCTTGACATCTTTGTACCGTTAAAATTTCTTTGTCCATTTTTGTTGATCTTTTCAAGAATTTTTCACCAAGATCAATCTCTGGAGTAATTATACTCGTACAAGTGAGGATGGCAAAGAATAAAAATTTAATAGGCATTGATTCTATGCGATCGCCCGCATAAAATGGAGCGAAATAAGAAGACCAAGGTCGGTTAAATAAATTACAGCCACAATTGACAATAAAATTTGAATGCTATGATAAAAGTTTCTGAACCTTTATCAGTCTGCAATGGATGAAAGCATCGCAACAAATAATGTCAACATGGGCATGCACCTCTCATGTGACTTCGAAGTAAAATGTCACACCTGGAAAGAAATGGCAAAGAACAAAAAGCTCATCTCTGTTTGAAATCTTCATGGACAAACTTTTAATTTGAGACATTATTAGCAAAATTTCTAAATACTAAGGAATTCTTTATCTCATTTTGTAGTCGAACTGTCAAGGCTTCGCAATGGACCAAGGACGGACATCTCCATAAGATTCCCAGAGATAGACATTAGAGGCAGTGGATGGTTCGACAATCGTCAGCCGATTGTCTCCTTGTCATTTTAATGAGACATGCCCTAGGTGCACCTCCGTCTAGTATGTTCTAAGGATGCATATAGACATCAATATTATAAAACTAGTATATACCAAAGATACATGCATAAATATTTCAGTCAAGTTGAAGAAATGTAGTAATTGTATGTAAATTTTCTACAATTTTTATATAGGATTAACAATAGTAGCCAAACGGCGGAAATTAATGCTTCAGTTTAATATGCTGTAGTAGATTAATGCTATATTTTATATATATATCGTCCTTTATTGGTGATTTGCCGTCAGAAGGGTATTAAAATTAAATATATACCAAACACTGGGAACATGACAAAAAGCCTCCCGGACAAACTTTAAATAGAACCAAAAAAAAAATCACAACTGTTGTGTAGAGTTTATAACCCTGACACAAAGATCTAACTACAATTAAATCCTGAGATTTAACATATGATGCCCTATTTTTGCAATATATCTTACAACAATTAATTTCACAACAAATTCCCAAAGATGTGAAGTTTTGGAGTTTTATTCAATAAATTGTTCCCTTTTAAACAAGGTCCATCTGTTCAACACAACCCCTGATCTTAACTAATGACCAGACAAATGCAGTATTTCCTCATCAAAAGTAATACGAAAACAATTCTGGTTCATTCTTCATCGAATCCAGACCCATTTTAACAAAAACATAAATATCAAATCTATTGAAGCATTTCTGGAATAACCTTCATCAGGTATGCTCAAAATCGAAAGATGATTATGTCGGAGGAACACAATTTTTGTTTGATTTCATCATCGTAACCATGACAACAACATTATCAATAATAATAATAATAAAACAACAAATTACAGTTTCATCAATCCATCATTCTCTGTTAATACACACAATAAATTTAAAGCAACAAGCAAAAAAATACAGTTAAGTTCCAATATACAAAAAAAATAATAATACACCTACGATTTCAAAATCGTAAAGGTAAATTTATATCATAATCATCACAACGTTTTAAACATTATTTTGTCTGTGGCACGATTCCAACTCTGATTAAAGTCTCTTCTTTTTTTTGAACGATAATTACATATTAATACTTAAGCATAGAGATCACTCTCATGTTCACGACGGAACATCCATATCCCTATCTAATCCACGACTGGAAAATTCTTCGACAATCCGACGACAAGTGAAATTAATTCCTCAAACACCACCAGTCCATATATTGCAGAGTTAGCACCAATCAAGAAAACAACGGCCATTCTCTCATTAATACAACAATTGACTGTGATCATACATAAATTTAATGGTCAGGCCATTCTTAATGAGGGTTAATTTACTGTTGATTGAGAAACCACATAATAATTTTTGTCTACGTTTTAATGAAATACATAAAAATGGCTTGAACAAAAAAAAGAAAAGAAGAAAAAAATGTTTTCAACATTTGAAAGCTAAAAATTTGACACATAATTCTTAATAGTGAAGTGATATAACTACAATTTCTTCCTTTTTAACGTGTTAATTTTTTATTCCTTAAAATTTTAACAAATACTTAATTATGTACAGTCATTAACAAGACGATATTTCTGATGACGAACCTACGTACAATATACATTTATTATGCAGTACTGCAGTATGTACAATGTTGCATATTGTTTTTATTTTATGTTTGATAAAATGCATCTTTTTAAAAAAAAAGAAAAAAAAAGAAGTGTTAGACAAAAGATAAGAAGAAAGAAAGACAGATTAAAAAAAAAGAGGAAGTAAGAATTAGTTTATAAAGCTTCCAAAATAAGAAACAGAATCTTTAACAAAACAACACAGACTGGATCAGGTGTCTCTAACTGTTTTCAATTTGCTCCATAAAGGTACCAGTTTACAACCAGTCTAACCAACATAACACTTCCTGAATGACCTGGCAGCTAATTTTATTCCCTACGAAAAAACAATCACTTTTTTTTATCACTTGAAAAGCACTTTTTCACCTCTTTTTTAAACGGTTTCTTTATCACAGTTTTTTTGTAAAAAGATTTTTTGCCAAATTCCTATTATCTGCTGCCATCATTTTCTTATTGATTTTCACTTTGCAGATGAGACGGACGACCTTGATCCTTCACGATCATTTCTGTCACGACGCCTGTCTCTTCTGTCAATACGATTTTCCTTTGCGGCTCTTCGACCGCTGCCATGTCGCTGCTCTCTTGGTTCGAACTCTCTGCGCTCCTTTGAAGATAATGAGCCAGTAGATTTTTGAGTTTGTGACTGCTCTGTAAGAGTCATACGAGAACACTGTGGTGACTCATTTCCTGAATTGTCACTAAGATCGTCCGCTTTTCCGTCGGCAGCGTTTTCTTCATTTTCTCGTCCTTTCTGCACCATTTGAGCATATGATAACTTGGCTGCAGAGGGTCTTTCCTTATCAACCTTTAAATAAAAATTATATTTTGATTTTATAAACTATTATTTCTTAAGAGAACGAATGGGTAGTTGTTGTCTATCCTAAAGTGAGCAATTTTTTTTAGCTATATTATGGTGAGGACAAGTTACTTTTGATTTTTAAAATTTTTTTTGGGGTGTTTAACGCCACTTTCAGAAATATTTCAGCTATATCATGGCGACCAATTTTAGTGGTGGAAGAAGCCAGAGTACCCGGAGAAAACCACCTAGCATGGGCAAGCAACTGGTAAACTTTATCACTTGCGGCTGCCAGTCGAGTGCATCCTTTTTTGTAATTTACAAAGCCGGGCACGAACCCACGCTGTATTGGCGATAGGCTTGCATGAATTGTTAGGTAATCCAACTACCTAACTCACTGAGCCACCCGAGGCTCTGGGAACAAGTTACATTTCGATGACAAGTCATGATGATGGCATCCTCTTAGTACCAACACATTTTGTTGGATTTTTCTATTAAATCGGGTAGACATCTTGTTCCAATTTGAAACATTATCCTGATTGCGAGCCAACCTGTCTTTGTCCCTAAACCTACTTAATGCTGCCCGATTACCAGAGAAGTAACACATACCAATTTTGTAGTCTTTGGTTTGACTACTTTTGATGCTACATAGATACACGATTATTATTAACTTAGCCTTTTAATAACTAGCGCCATTTCATTTAAATATCGGGGGCCATCGTGGTCATGATCGTAAAGTTGTTGGATTTACAACTACCTGTGTAATCAGTGACTGTCACCTTTAAAGTTGCGAATTCAAACCCTGTTGATGGTGTACATTATGCGATAAAGTTTGTCAGTGACTTTAGTGGTGATAGGTACTGATCGTACAGGTAGTTGTAAATCCAACTACCATACGATCATGACCACAATGGTCCAATTACTCTATACAATTATTGACTTTTGATGAGGTCTACTCATTACTATACGGACCTGATCAATGATTGATTGACCGAGGCCAACGGCCGAGGTTAATCAATCACTGACCAGGTCCGTATAGCCATGAGTAGACTGAAATTAAAAGTCAATAACTGCTTTATTAAATAAGGAATTTTTCAAACTTAATAATTGTTTTATCATTTTTCAATATTACTATTTAAATATTAAAATTTTGAAATTTGAACATTTAGAAATTTATTAATTTTTTTTTTTAAATCTTATGAAATTTTTGATTTTTTTTGTTGTTGAAATTTTGAATTCTTTTGAAATTTTTGAACTTTAAAAAAAAATAATTATTTTATAATTTTGAAATTTTATGAATGAGTAAGACGCAACTTAGACATCTTGGCTTTGGTTGGTTGTTGGGCAAGCCCGAATATACCTCACGCGAGGTGTACTCACTCTGAGGTAGAGTTGAGAAAATGCTGTTTAGGCCAATCAGAAAAAAGCAAAATTCCTTACCATTTAATAAATTACGTTACAGACTTTTAAGGGTATGTGATGTTACTTACCACTTTAACCTGTGTAGACGTGACTGGGGTCACTTTAACAGGCGTTTGAACCACTACGTTACAGACTTTTAAGGGTATGTGATGTTACTTACCACTTTAACCTGTGTAGATGTGACTGGGGTCACTTTAACAGGCGTTTGAACCACTTCAACTATTTTCTGTTGCTGAGGAGGTTCTATGGCTGGTGTCTTCTGAGACCTAAAAATTCACCAATATAAGATTAATTTAGATATATTTAAAAAGTATGTTTAGATGTTCACCATTTTTCATTAAAAAAAAATTCGGACCCAATAATGTCACTTCTCGTTATGATTCCTCACTAAATAATGTAATAACTAATAAAACTAAGTTTCTCCTGCTCCAGGCATAGGTGACCGTAGTTGATTTTGACTATCCCGTTTAGGGCTCTTTAGTTTTATTGATTCCAAAACCTTCAATTATTTGGCTTTCCAATCTTTTGATTTTGAGCGTACCTGATGAAGGTTATTCCAGAAACGTGTCGTGTAGATTTTGAGCGTACCTGATGAAGGTTATTCCAGAAACGTGTCGTACACACTAAATTTGATATCAGTTTTTATTCCCCCTATTCTGTGAAAGAGGGAGAAGTCACTTCTCGCAGAGTATGCCCCGATCTACTCCTACAAACACTGTAGATTCAATTACTGTGAATTATACCACATACTTTGTTAAATATCCCGATGGCATTGGATTCTGTGTATACAAATTTTGATACATCATGTATTATATAAATTTGTACTTGGTGGTGGAACACTATGTTGGGAGGTTTGGTAGTAACTATGACAACCAACAAAACTGATACGATGAGATAAACTTTATGTGGCCACTTATTTGAGTTATTATAAAATAACACGTAAATCCGGTCCTCAGGCTTTTTTTTCTTTTATTAAAATTTGAACAATTTTCATGAATATCTTCTTCTACACTCTTTAAAATCAGGAGGTACCAAATACCATTTTAGGAGGGTAAAAGTACCTGGTACTACCCCTTATTGAAAGGCCTGCTGTTAGGGCAAGATTTACTATACTTACGTATGAGGAGAGACAGGGAGGTGACAGAACCCTCTTAGGGGAAGCTTGACTGTACTTACTTAGGAGGAGAGACAGGAGGTGACGGAACCCTCGTAGGGGTACTACTTGGTGATGATATTGCAGAGGTTCCATTTGTAGCACTACTGGAATTATTAGAGTTGTCTTTCTGAGGGGGCGTCGCCGGTCTAGGTGGTGCAGCTGGACTGACAGGTTGTGGCTGCGAGACGATTGCATTGGTTTGAGGTTTTGTCTCGCGTACCTGTGGCTTGGCAGTACCCTTGACAACATCAGACAGTTTACTTTCAAACATTTCACTTGACGTTGTCGAAGTTGATGTAGAAGCACTCTAACAAACAAAAGAAAACATACCAAATCAGAGATGATTCTGGACATAAAATGAAATAACTGAAAATCGATGAAACCATCTACACCTCCTTCCAAAAAATCTATTTTTATTTACCTGTTCTGACTGTGTCCTGCAATTTTCGGAATTTCTTTTTGACAGAAAAATAGCTTAAATCATTGAAAAAACTGAAAAAAAATCATCCCTGTTAAATACACAGCTGAAACGTTTATATCCAACTGCGGTAAGGGGAAAAAAGTTAATAAAATACCTGTTTCCACTAACCCTACCAACCCTAAGTTTTAGACTGTGTTGCCATTTTGGACAAGCACTTGTCATGCATAACCTTTTTATTAAAAATACTAAAAAAGAAGAAGTAAAGTTTTGCCTCCCAACCTCCTCTTTTTTTTTGAATGCGTCTAACTGGAAACACAAGTATTATTTTTTTATGACATCTGAAACGAATCCTGAATTTCATGACGATAACAATACCACACAAGTTAACATTTACAATAAGCTTTGGCCTATTGTCTGGCCCCCATATGTAATGTCAATCTATGTACTTACAGTAGTAACAGGTCCAGGTAAAGGGGGGAAATTTTTGATTTCAAAATCAAATTGAGGTTCTGCTTTGTCTTTATTATTATGTAGCTGTGCCAGTCGCTGGAAAATAAAGGGAAATAACTCCAATATAATCGTGTCTAAACATATAAAATTACACAGGAAAAATGTAGGTGTACCTGTCGTTGGAAAATACACAAAATTAATAAAATAAAATTACACAAAAGAGAGGGTTAGGGTTAGTGTGTTTAACTCCACTTTCAATAATATTTCAGCTATGTGGCAGTCAGTTTTATTGGTGGAGGAAACCAGAGTATCTGGAGAAAACCACAGACCTGCCGCAAGTCCAAGACAAACTATATCACATAAAGTATCGAGTACACCTCACCATGGGCGGGATTTCCAGAGATAAATGCTGTACATAATTTTCCATATCTTAAATGGGAAATGATGATTGAAATACCTCATAGTCTGCCTTATCAATTGTTCATCAATAAATGATCAGACCACTACTTTGTTAAATAATCATTGATATTTCAATCAACACACAGGGAGGCTTGATTTATTTTATTCTGGATGTGTGGAAAAATCTACACCGCTATTCCGGCACTTTATTTTAAATTCAATTTAAAAGAAAAAAGTGTAAAACATCAGCTATTAGTAAATAGTCTATTAAATTCTAGTCCTCATTAATCCTCATTAATTTTAAACTTGGAAAAGTGCATTTCTAAATTTGTGCTTCTAACAATTCTAAATGAGACTTACTGTGCTACCATTTCTAAGTGGTTCCCTCCTTCTACTTTTATATCTGAAAGGAGAAAAAAACATATCAGGGTTGTCATTTTCAACCGATTGATGATGAAAATCATCGGTTAATTTCACATTTTGCATCGGTTACTTTAAATTTGGATTCCATAATTTTTAAAATTACAAATGGAAAATTGATTTTTTTCCCACTATTATTAGGATATAAAGGCCTTTCCATGCCAAATCTTATCGGTAACATGTCAATTTCCATCGGCTACTTAAAATCATAATGAAAACCCTGCATATGGTCAGTTGCATTTCATACGAAAGAGCAGACCTGGATTATGACGTTTTGGGGCCCCCCCTCAGACCGAGTCACCCTCTAACTCGCCCACATCTGTCTTGAATATTTTTTTACTTGTGAGATATTTTAGCAACATTTACATAGCTTGAAGTAAACTGATTACAATTTCTTTAAACAAACTAGAATCTTTTGACTGTCAATAAAAAATTCTTCAAGAAATACCACTATTTTGCTATCCCAAACTAGGTTGCAACCTATACGATAATTTGGCCCTTTGAAAGAGTACAGCTCAACTGCAAGCTAGGAGCGGTTTCACACTCATTTTTAGGTATGTTGTTGAAGACTCTGCTGTGACTGTGTCTGGGTGTAATGTTCGATAGTCTTTCATGTTCATTTATCCATCCATATCCTTTTTTTTTTGCTCACCTTGCCAAAGGCAATGTGAGCTTTTGCCATCACTTGGCATCCGTTAACTTTTCACATTTTAATCTTCTCCTCTGAAACCTCTCAGCCAAATGAACTGAAACTTGGTAGGAAGCATCTATGGAAGGTCCTCTATAAAGATTGCTCATTTTGTCCCGATCCATTAACAAACATGGCCACCACAGGCAATTCTTGTTTCTGATTGGCCCATTTTAAAAAATCATCTCCTCTGAAACCGTTAGGCCAAATGAACCGAAACTTTGTAGGAAGCATCTATGGAAGCTCCTCTATAAAGAGTACTCATTTCGTCCCGAACCGTTAATAACATCGCCGCCACAGGCGATTCTTGTTTCTGATTGGTTGATTTCTAAAAAATCGTCTCCTCTGAAATCGCTTTGCCAAATCAACCAAAACTTGGTAGGAAGCATCTATGGAAGGTTCTCTATAAAGATTACTCATTTTGTCCCGATCCATCAACTATGATGGCCACCACAGGTAATTCTTGTTTCTGATTGGTCGATTTCTAAAAATCTTCTACTCTGACACAGCTTGGCCAAATAGACTGAAACTTGGTAGGAAGCATCTATGGAAGGTCCTCTAGGGGAATTGCTCATTCCGTTTTGATCCGTTAACAAACACGACCGTCATAGGCAATTCTTGTTTCTTATTGGTCGATTTCTAAAACAACTTTTCCTCTGAAACTTGGTAAGAAGCATCTATGGAAGGTCCTCTATAGAGATTGCCATTTCGGTTTGATCCATTAACAAACATGGCTGCCACAGGCAATTCTTGTTTTAGATTGGTTGATTTCTACAAATCTTCTTCTCTGAAACTGCTTTGCCAAAACGAACCGAAATTTGGTGAGAAGCACCTATGGAAGGTTCTGTATTAAGTTTCCTCAAAGTAGAATGAAAGGTAAGCGACACAGGCTCAGCTCAGTGCTGAGCCTCTAGTTTTAAATGAAGACAAATGTCAAGAATTTTTGGGGTAGGTTGTTACAAGGAATGTAGAATTTTCCTAGCACAGGTCCCGATGCCATAAAACTTTTTCTTTGCTGAGCAAACTTTTTTTGCTCAAATCTGTGTTCTCAGCCAATCAAATTTGAGTATTTCCTTATTTGAGAATATTCTCAGACTTAAGTAAATTCTCAAGTTTTATGACGCTGGGGCCAGGGCAGATAAAAATCATAGATACTAGGTACTGTAGCTTTCTGTAATGAACAAGTGGCCACTCATAAGAAGGGTGGTCTCTCTTTAGGGGACAATTTAGTAGCATTACTGGACCAAACAAACTTTTATAGCACATGTCCGACAGACCTTGGGAATAACTGCCATCTCAGTGTATCTGAAATCTGGCCCCGATGCCACAAAACTTTTTCTTTGCTGAGCAAACTTTTTTTGCTCAAATCTGTGTTATCAAATTTGAGTATTTCCTTATTTGAGAATATTCTCAGGCTTAAGTAAATTCTCTTTATGGCACCAGGGCCTGGCCTGATAAGAGAGGTGACCTTGTGTGCTAGGAGTCTCATAAGAAGAGGACTCATGTACTAGGGAGATGAATCTTGTCAGGAAAATCCACCCAAATCTTGTAGTGTAACAGTCTGAGAGAATCAGTAATTTAAGTGAACTTTTCATAGATAAATGGAGGCCATATTCTCAATAATCAAAGGGAGACAACCACCTCTCAGATTTGACATAAAATAACTGAAAATCAATGAAAAATAGCTGAATTATCTACACCCCCTTTCAAAACGGTCAATTTTTACCCGTTTTGACGTGTCCCGCATTTTTCAGAATTTCTTTTTCACATAAAAATAGCTGAAATCAGTTAAATAACGGGAGAAAAAAATCATCCCTGATGGAGACATGTAATTACAGAAGACTCTTTTCATAAGTTAAATGGTATTTATGATTGAAATACCTCATAGTCTGCCTTATCAATTGTTCATCAATAAATGATCAGACCTCCTTGTTGTTAAATAATCATTGATATTTCAATCAGTTCAGAGGTCATAGATTTTTTTTTATTTCATACAGGTTTGTGGAGTGGGGGTTGATGTTTAATGCCACTTTCATCAATATTTCAGTTTTAAAGTGGCGGTCAGTTTTATTGGAGGAAACCGAGTTGCTGGAGTAAACCACCGATCTGCCGCAAGTCATTGACAAACTCTATCTCTTAGAATTGACCTTTACAGAAACATTCCATTGATAAATACAGGTGATTAACAGAAGACTCTTTTTATAAGTTAAATGGTATTTATGATTGAAATACCTCATAGTCTGCCTTATCAATTGTTCATCAATAAATGATCAGACCTCCTTGTTGTTAAATAATCATTGATATTTCAATCAGAGGTAAGAAGACAGAGAATTTTATTTCATACAGGAGGTTTAGTAAACAAAATCTTCAAGATTACTCCAGCATTTTGAGCTGTCCATTAAGTGCAAGCAGTGTGCAACATTTATGTTCCCTTCTTAAGGCAATGTGTGTATTTGGTATACCCAGACAACCAAAGAACGTTCCGTCCCTATGACAGGGTTGTACCGTACATGAGAGAAACTTAGACATATTACTATACCCTGTGGTTTTCTCCATGGGTAATCAGAATATATCCAGAAAATACAGCCTACATCTTGTAGTGTAAAAGTCTAGAGAACAAATACCCAAGGGATTTATCAAATGTTCTCAGGGAAGTACAAAGGGCCATATTATGTATGGCATTAGACTACATTCAAAATCATCAAAAGGAGACAAGCACCTGTTAGATTTGACCTTCNGAGTTGCTGGAGTAAACCACCGATCTGCCGCAAGTCATTGACAAACTCTATCTCTTAGAATTGACCTTTACAGAAACATTCCATTGATAAATACAGGTGATTAACAGAAGACTCTTTTTATAAGTTAAATGGTATTTATGATTGAAATACCTCATAGTCTGCCTTATCAAGTGTTCATCAATAAATGATCAGACCACTACTTTGTTGAATAATCATTGATATTTCAAATAAATTGATTTGATTGGTTTGGTTTTATGGTGTTTGATGCCACTTTCAACAATATTTCAGTTATATCATGGTGGTCAGTTTTATTGGTGGAGGAAACCGCAGTACCCAGAGAAATCCACCGATCTGCTGCAAGTCTCTGACAAACTTCATCATATAATATTGTATCGAGTACACCTCGCCATGAGCAGGATTCGAATTCACAACGTTAGTAGTGATAGGTACAACTACCAAGTGATAACGAACATGATGGACCCTGCATCATTTATGTTCCTTTCTTTCAGTATACATCAAGAAAATACAGCCCAAAATTTGTAGTGTCAAAGTCTAGGGGACAAATAACCAACTGATTTATCAAATGTTTTCAGGGAAGTACAAAAGGGCCCTATTATGTATGACATTAAGACTACATTTAAAATCATTAAAGGGAGACAACCACCTGTCAGATTTTACCTTCACACAAACATTCCATATGCAGTAAAGAATTTTGGGATTTGATAATTGAAATAACTCATAGTCTGCCTTATCAATTGTTCATCAATAAATGATCAGACCACTACTTTGTTATATAATCATTGATATTTCAATCAGAGATAAGACGCCATAGAGTTTTATTTTATACAGGAGGTTTTGAAAAATCTTCAAGATTATTCCAGCACAGAGCATTTTGTCTTGACCATTCCTATGTTATGTTGCTGATAAGGAGCTGCTGCTGCTATGTTGTCCTTTATGTGCAAGCTGAGTTTGGCATTTTCATAAATGTTCCATATTTAGTGCAACAAGATGTTGCACGCTACGTCGTTCATTTGTAAGTCGCATGCTAAACAGGAAGTAGATGTGCGGTAAACCTGGAAAGGGGAGACACGGTACAAGTCACCATGCCAAAGCCATATATCAAATATAAAATCATTTCTTCCAGTAGAAGCTGAGATATCTGTTACGAAAGTGTGAATGGACGGACAAGGTGATTGCAATATAGCCCCCTCTCTATGAGTGGGTTTATATTATGTGTATTAGATATAACCCAGAACCAAAGGACGCTTAGCTCTATCATAGAAGTTGTAACTCACATGAGAGAAACTGATATATTTATATCCTACGATTTTCTCGAGCAAAAATGGATTATATTGACAAGAAAATATGGAACAAATCTTGTAGAGTAAAAATATAAGGGACAAATACCCAAGGGTGTTATCAAACTTTTTCAGGAAAGTACTAAGGTCGTATCAGGCACGATGTAAAACTACATTCAATAGTTTCCAAGGGAAACAACCACCTATCAAGAGTAGACCTTCACACAAACATTTCATATGCAGTAAAGAATTTTAGGATTTGATAATTGAAATACCTCATAGTCTGCCTTATCAATTGTTCATCAATAAATGATCAGACCTCCTTGTTGTTAAATAATCATTGATATTTCAATCAGAGGTAAGAAGACAGAGAATTTTATTTCATACAGGAGGTTTAGTAAACAAAATCTTCAAGATTACTCCAGCATTTTGAGCTGTCCATTAAGTGCAAGCAGTGTGCAACATTTATGTTCCCTTCTTAAGGCAATGTGTGTATTTGGTATACCCAGACAACCAAAGAACGTTCCGCCCCTATGACAGGGTTGTACCGTACATGAGAGAAACTTAGACATATTACTATACCCTGTGGTTTTCTCCATGGGTAATCGGAATATATCTAGAAAATACAGGCTACATCTTGTAGTGTAAAAGTCTAGAGAACAAATACCCAAGGGATTTATCAAATGTTCTCAGGGAAGTACAAAGGGCCATATTATGTATGGCATTA